>CM053571.1:520697-605884 GCA_028646485.1 Cryptoprocta ferox
GCAGTTGTCCCCTGATCTGTCAGCCTCCCCAGACCAGAGTGGTAGTAAAACCTACGTTTAACATCGATGGAGGCTTGCAGTCCTTTGCCTGTGGCTCTGTATGATCACCCAGCTCCGGGGAAGGTCGGGCCGCCCGGGGAGAGGCCTGCAGAGGCCCCAGGGGGCCAGGCCAGTTGGGTCTCTGTGGCACGGCAAGTGCGCCCACTCCGATCTCAGCCAAGCCTGACTGTTCGAGGCCAGCACCCGCCTGCCTTGGCGCCCACAGGTTGCTGGGCTGGCTGCCCCGGCTACCTGCCTCCAAGGAGCCCCCTGTTCAGGTTCTCGGGGTCATCAGCCATGGACTGAAGGGCGTGCGGCTCCGTGGTGGACCCGTGGGACTCCCCCAGCCGCACCTGAGTCCTGGGCCCGGTGGTGAAGGCGCCCTGTCCTGGGTCCCTGTAGTATCACGAGCACCCCCAGACCACATCAAGGGTGCCTCCTCTGGGAAGTCCTCTCGGCTCTCCGTATTCCCCTGAGTGTACCCAACAGGCCCCCGCCCCCCAGCGTCTGATGGAGGGGACGGCTTCCGAGGGGCAGGGCTCGCCCGAGTCACTCCATGGCGCAGAGTGTGTGCATGTTAGAGGCCGTGACCTGTCAACCGAAGTGATAAACGCTTGACTGTGGGTGCAGTAGAGCCCCCAAGGTGACCTAGGGTGCAGCGGGGCACCTCCCATGGCCCTGCTGTTCCCCGGTGCCCTCCGGTGACCATGGTGAGCGGAGGTGCCCAGATGCAAGAAGCTCAGCGCACAGGCCTCCTGCAGATGGACCACATGGGACTCAGGCGGTATCAGAATAATATTTATTGATATGCTCGGTGCTACCTTGTTAATACTGTCACGTTGTCGCCGTGGCTGAGGTAATAGGGACAGACCCTCCGAGCGCCAGCCCTGGGTGCCCACGGGAAGCAGCGTGGGCCCTCGGGTGAGGGGCTGGTGGCCTGGGTGGGGGGACATGGTTATTGCGTTGGACTCCTTCCCTTGCACACTGGCGTCACACCGTCTCAGCCCCGTGCCCAATCACACACCCGTGCATACACGCTGGCGCCGCCCGCTCGTGCCCACTCATGCACACATCCACTTGCACACCGGCGCCCCACGCACACGCCGTCCTGTCTCCCGATAACACGTACGCTCGGTAGTTACAGTAATCCAGTAAAATAAAGCACACGTACGTCGGGGTACAAGGGGAAAGTGCATATGTCAATCTGATGGAGGGTGGCCCCCGGCACCTCCTGCCCCGGGGCTCCTGGTCCCTGCAGCGGGGAGCCCTGAGCATGGCCCCTTGGGCACGCCAGGCCTGGTGGTGCGATCACCCCCAGCTTACTTCCAGGCTCAGGACCAGAGATGCCCTGCCACAGCCTGGCCCCTCAGGGCCAGCGTCCTGGACCCAAGACAAAATGGACTAAAAAAATACACTCTTCGATCTCACAGCTGAGCGCCGCCTGTGGGGGGCGGGGCGGGGGGGAGGGCTCCAGGCCTTTCTGGCTGGGGGCTCCGCTGGGGTTGAGGCCAGCCCCTGGCCCAGCCAGCACCGCGGTGATGCCGTCTCGGGGGCTGGGTGGGCCAGGTGCTCAGCCCCTTGGCATGCGGACAGGAGGCCAGGAGGTGCGGGCGGTGCTGGGCAAAGCAGAGGCCGCGTGCACGCGGGGCTGCCGGGGCATGCGGAGGGTCTGCGGCGGCCGGGCAGCCCTGCCCCTCAGAACTCCACAGTGCTCACTACTGTCCTCGGCTCGTCGAAGGTGGCGATGAGCATCTGCTGGGGCGGGGGGATGGCGATGAGGCTGCCCACGTCCGGGGGTGCCCGGGGAACCCCGTCCTCCTCCTCCCGGGCTTCGTACAGCGTGCTGATGTGCAGCAGCGGGTGCGTGGCGTTGCGGCTCAGGATAGCCAGGGGATCAGGCTTGCCCAGGCTGGCTGGCGACAGAGGGGCTGTGGCGGGGGCTGCGGGGGGCGAGCAGACGTGAAACGGGCCCCCGGAAGGAAGCGTGGCCCGGGCTGGCTCTGCTGGGTACAGGATTTCCTTCTCGGGCAGCGGAGCATCTGCGAACAGCCGGGAACACAGGCACGTCACACCCTCAGGCCACCCCTCTCTCCACCGACAGACCCACGGGGGCCGGCCGACCATGGGGGCGCCGGCTGCGGCTTAAGGCCCCAAGCGCCCTTTGAGGGCTTGACTCCCTCTCTCAGCCTCAGCCAGGCAGGCCGGTCGAGACCCTCTGCAAGCCCAGCTTGCTTGGGCTGAACCTCCCGCCTCAGGAGCAGCTGTGCCCATTTCCAGAACCTTCTCTAGAACCTGGGCAACCCTACTGTCATAACCTCTTGGGCTCTCCTATCTGCCTCAGGGGGCCCTGCCATCTCCCCTCAGGTTGGCCCACCAGCCGCCCACCTCTTCCCCAGGCCCACCGCTCGGGCCCTTAGCCCCTTTCACAGGTTCCCGGAGGCCTGGTCCGCGGAGGATGGCGCGCGCGGGGGGCCTGCCTTCCCCGGGGCCTGGGGTGCCCGGCTGCCTACCTTTGGTGGGTGCTGCGGCCAAGCCGAGCGCACACTCCTCCGCCTGAGACAGGAAACCCCCTTCCTGGCTCCGGGAGGCGGGCAGGGCCGCGGCGGGCACGGCCTCGGGCTTGGCCTTCTTGGTGCCCAGGATGTAGGGGTGCACGTCCAGGGAAAAGTGGCGCGCGTGCTTCTTGTCGGGGGCGGGCCCCGCGTCGCCCCCGCCGCCCTTGTAGTGGTGCGCGGCGCGCGCCCCCGCGTCCAGCAGCGGCGCGATCAGCGTGTCCGTGGCCGTCTTGCGGCGCACGGGCTTGGGCTTCTCGGCCTTGCTGTTCTCCACGCGCATGATGGCCAGCGGCTCCTTGAAGGGCTGCGGCAACGGGTTGCTGGTGGGGATCCACTTCATCTTCTTGCGCGGCCGCTTGACGACGGGCGGCTCGGCGGAGCCCTCGGGCTCGGCGGGGTTGGCGCTGGGGTCCACGGTCTGCACGCCCGCGTCGCGCACGGTGGGCGTGGCGTCGTGGTTGGACTGGGCCAGCGCGGCCAGCAGCTGCCGCACCACGTTGTCGTACATGAGGTCGCTCTCGTTGGTGATGAAGTCCAGCCGGTTGAGCGACTTGATGTGGTCGCGGTTCTCGTTGCAGAACATGGCCAGGATGTTGATGTCGCAGAACTGCGAGCGGCGCCACTGCCGGCGCGTCTTGATGCCCACCTTGTGCAGCTTGTCGAAGATGAAGTTGCTCTTGCGGAAGATGAACAGGTGGATGAGGTTGACGAGGATGATGAGGTTCATGGCGCACAGCAGCACGATGTCCACGCCGGCCACGATGCGCTGCAGCTGCACGGACGGCAGCTTGCAGCTGACGCGCACGGCCGGGGACGCGCCCCCCGCCGGCCCGTCCGGGGACGCGCCCAGCGCGCACGTGAACTCGTTCTGCTTCTGCGTGGCGTAGTAGGTGCACAGGTAGGAGATGGGCGCCACGCTGAGCAGCAGGATCAGCAGGTGCCGCGCCAGGTACAGCTTGGCCAGGAAGTTGCTGCGGCCGCGGCGCTCCAGGTACTTCTCGAACAGGTTCTGCTCGGGGCTCTTCTCCTTCTCGGCGTTCTCGATGATCTCACGCCTCTCGCGCTCCGTGATGCCGGGCCCCTTGGACTGGATCTGCTTCTCGATCTTGGGGGCGCGGCCCTCGGCGGCGCGGTGGTAGCAGTTGTCGATCTCCTGCAGCAGGAAGTTGAGCTCGGAGGTGAGGCGGGTGGAGGCCAGGAACTCCCAGCCCAGCGCGGGGACGTACATGATGGCCGCGAAGGCCAGCAGCGAGTAGGGCAGCAGTTTGTGCTCAAACAGCGACGGCCACAGGCTGGCGTCCACGCCGGGCAGCGCGTCCCGCAGCTCCGTCCAGCAGTAGCCGCGAGCGTACAGCGCCTGGTCTCGAGTGAAGTTGTGCGGCGTGTAGCAGTAAATGGGCTCCTCTGGGGGCAGACAGGAGACGGGCTGGGGTGCGGGCGGGGCCTGTGTTCCCCACGCAGAAAGGTCCCGGGCCCGGGAGACGATCCACCTCCTGAGACCAGCCGTGGGGGCCCAGGGGTCTTCCCCGGGGTACCCCCGCCCCCCCCAGCAGGTGGCTGTGGCACGGGGGGAGTTGAGGGGGAAGGTACAGCCCCAGCCCCAGCCCCCCCCCCCCAGAATGACCTACACTTCAAACCTCAGGTCCCTCCCTGTAGCCATAGTGTCTCTGTGTGCACCTGGGGAAGCCCAATCCCAGAGGACAGCACGGCAGGCCACTCAGGCCGGGGCCCTTTTCTGGCGGCAGAGTTAGACCAGCCCCCTGGCCCCGCACTGCCCACGGCTTCCGCTTTAGGAGGGACGATGGCCTGGGCAGGTCCTACCTGGCCAGGGGCACTTATGGTGGCACAACTTCAGGAAAACAGATGTGGGCCCTGCTTGCCATGCAGGGGTGAGGGGTGTCTGTCCAAGACCCACTTGGAGAAGGGCAAAGGGCAGGCCTGGGAATCCTGGGAGCTGGGGGGGCGAGGGCAACCCTGGGACCTGACAGGAAGCCTCCCCAGTGGGACCACAGTGTCTGCCACCAGGAACAGTGGGCGCCGCCTGCACTGCGGGAAAAACGCCCGTCCCTGGACTTTGTCTCCCTCCCTGATGACGACAGGCACAAAACAACAGCCAAGGGACAAGTCTGGTGCTGCAGGCTTGGTGCTGGCTGCGGCACTGGCTGCCCACGTTCACGGTCCCTGAAGGACCGGCCCCTCTGCTGTCAGGCCAGCCTGAGTCCCCTCACCACACGGAGCGGGTCCGTGGCCTTCCTACAGCGCTGCTGCCGAGTCTTCCTCTGGCTGCTGGGATCCTGCCCCAGACCTGGCTTGTGGCCCCCATGTCCTCCTTCCCAAATTCACGGCCTCACAGACCTCTACGCGGGGCGCTACGGCAGGCTACCCGAGGTGTCCTGTCCTGGTGCCCAGACCTGCAGCGAGGTGACTTTACAGACCCTGCAGGGGAATTAGGGTAGGACTCTTGGGGGGTTGAAGCCCGGTTATCTGGGGGGGGGGGCCAGTGTCAACACGGGGTCCTTATAGGAGGGAGGCGGGAGGGTCAGAGTCGAGGATGCGAGGATGGAAGCAGAGGTCGGAGAGGAGAGACTCCGTTGTGCGGCCTTGAAGGTGGGGGAGGAGCCGCAAGCCAGGGAACGTGGGGGTCCCTAGAAACTGGGAAAGGCAAAGAGCAGTCTCTCTGGAGCCTCCAGAGGGAGTGGGGCCCCGCTGACCCCTTGACTTTAGCCCCATAAAACTCACTTCAGACTCAGAGCGGCAGGGCGCCAAGATCACAAATCTGTGTTACTTTAGGCCACAAGGTTTGTGGTCACTTGTTAGAGCAGCAGCAGGAAACTAACACAGGTGGCAGCTGGACACTTGTCGGCCGGCGGCCTCCTCTGCTGAGCCCCTTTCCTGCCCCTAGTGCCTCCCCCAGTGGTGTGAGCAAAGGCTCTCCCATGGTGCGGGGTGCCTTGAGGACACAGAGCTGCGTGGGGAGACTTGGCCCCCGAGATGTGTGGCACCCCCTCCCCAGAGACCAGTCAGCCACACAGGCTCCCCCGGCGCCCCTGCCCCCGGGCCGAGCACAGGCCTCAAGCTCATGCTCGCCAGTCCCAGCCGGGGCAAAGCACCTGCCTTCTTTCCTTCAGGAAAAGGGCGCACTCTGGGGACGCTGCAGGCCTCCAGGCTAGAGTGGCACACTCAGGTTATGTGGGACCCAATTATTTGGCCACTTTAAGAAAAAGCAGCTGTCAGTTCCCCTGCGCAGACCCTGTATAACTGAAGAACCCGGCTTCCGTCGAGGCTGTCCTCTCCTGTCTCCTCGACGCGCCCATCTGGCCCCTCTGTCCACTGCTCGGGGGTCAGTGCCATGGGGGGGGGTCTTCTCACAGCAACCTTGGCCAGGAGCCCGGGGTCTTCCTGCTGCCCACTGCCCTCCACCCTGGGGACGTTCCAGGCCAGGAGGCCCACGCCGCCTCATCAGCTCCTCATCACCCTGGGTAGTGGCAGAATGTTTACCATCGTGTCCCTGACGGGCAAACCCTGGTCCAGGGGGACCTGCACACAGTGAGGACCTAGGCACTGGGTGTCCACCCTGGGCAGGCTCGGCGGGGGGAGTGTCAGAGCCCTGTGCTCCCAGCCAGCTCCCAGTGGATGGGGCATGGATCCTTCTGGCCGCAGCAGAGCGTACGCTGGACCCTTGCCCCTGGGCTGACACCCTCACAGATGGACGCTGTACGGCGCTGGGGGGATGGGATCCCCAAGCGTGCTCCTGTCCAGGGGCGGATTGGGCAGAGGGGCCTCCAGAGCCTCTGGCCTCACGTCCCTCTTGCAGCCCTGCTCCAGCCTGTCCCCGTGAGAGCAGGGCCTCTCCTGGAAGTTCACCCTACGGACATGTGGTTCCCACCTGCAGGGCGCTGCTGCCTGTGCGCCACTGTCTTCAGGTCTGGGGAGGGGACGCGGGCACTTCTAAGCTCTGTGTGAAGCACCAGGAGATGGGTCAATTCAGTTGTAAGCCACTGTCCTGCCTCAAACCTTAACCCAGGCGAGCAAGACAAAACACGAGAGGAGGGAGGGCAAGTGCCGCTGCAGTAACGCATCTCAGCAATGCAAGAAAAGCGAACTTGGTTAACTGTTGCCAACCCTGCTTCATCCTGTGATCTGGGACAAGCTTTCCTGGGGCAGCCATGGACCCCCAAGGCCAGGCGTGTTCTACGGGGCATATTCCAGGTCCCGGGGTGCCAGGCTCAGGGACCCAGGTGGACGCGTGCGTGTCCATGTGCAAACGTAGGTCCGTGTGGAGGGGCAGGCCAGCACGAGGAGGTTCAGGGCGCCACCCGGACCAGGGATGACGCCTGCAGCCCAAGCCTGGCTGGACACAGAGGGGCCCCGAGGCTCCACGTGGGGTGAGCAGGACTCACAGGAGAACCTCAGAATGGAGGGGACGGGGGAGTCACCTGAGTATGGCAGTCCTGAGACTGCCCCACTGTGCACATCTGTAGGGGGCAGAACTGTGTCCCCCGAAAAGATGTTCAAGTCCCAACCTCTGGTACCTGTGAATATGACCTTGTTTGGAAACAGGGTCTTTGCAGATATGATCAAGATCAGATCACACTGGCGTAGGGTGGCCCCAACCCAATGACTGAAGTCCTCATAAAAGAGAGGAATTTGGACCCAGATGCCCAGGGAGAAGGTGCCCACGTGAAAATGGAAACAGAGACTGGGTGAGGAAGCCCCAGAAGCTGGAGCGGCAGGAGGGACCCTGCCCCGGAGCCTCTGGGAGCAAGGCCCTGCCCACACCTGGATTTTGCACCTTTCGTCCCCAGACTGTGACAGCTGTTCTGTTGTTTTGAATCACCAAGTTTGTGTGCGTATTTGGTCTAGTAGTCTTAGAAACGGAATACATCTGCATGTGCCCTTGACACTTGTGGGTCACACCTGCATCTGAGCGCGTGGAATCTCCCGTCCCAGAGGGAATGTCCTATCCTGGCCGTGTCTGAGTGTCTGGGCATGTCCACCCTCAAGTCAAAAGTTCCCAGGTCATGAGGACCCCTAAAAGCGAGTCCTTTGGGAAAGAACCAACGCAGAGCACAAGAAGGTCTGCCAATGTCGCTCAGGGGACAGGGTCACACGTCCCCCCTGGAGGGGCACACAGGAGTCCCCACCCCCTCTGCCACGCACCGGCACCTCTGGCCCTCGAGCATGGCCAATGGAACGCAGAGGGGCTTCCCTGGACCGATCGCCAGCCAGATCTGGGTGGGGGGTGCCATTCCCTGCCTCCAGCCAGCCGCCTCCATCTGCTGGACCCTGCTCCGTAGGGAGGGCCAGGCCACTGCAGACCCCTCTTCCTCCTCCTCGGCCCGGCGCCTCCTCCCAGGCCTCAGCCCGCCTCAGCCGGGGTCCTCCTGGTGCCCCCACGTCTGTCCACCCGAGGCCTCAACATCTCGGAACACCGGCTCTGCCCCCGTTGGGCCCCCTCTGGCACCTGCACGGGGCTCACAGGCTCCCCGCCTCCTGCTCGGCCCGGTGGGTCCGCCGCCCACCCGCGCTGGGTGCTCAGCGCCGCCTCACGGGTCTCCGCCGCGTCCCTCCCCAGGCTCGCGGCGCCCAGACCGAGGCCTCTCCCCGCAGCCGACCGGAACCCGCCCGCTTCTCGGGGACCCTCGCGGCGAGCCCGGCCCCCCGCACTCCGCCTGCCGCGCGGGCGCTCTGACGGCCTTTGGCATCAGCAGTCGTTGTCTCCACTCCTCCCCTCAGCGCCTGCCCACTCCCCCTCCCGGGCTCGCCTGCCAGACCCCAAGCCCCGTTTATGCCTGACACCAGCAGGCGCAGGTCGGGTCCACCCGCTGCGCACGGGGAGCGCACGGGGAGTGGAAACAATGCGTCCGAGGAGGAGGGTGTCGCAGGCAGCGCCGAGCGCCCGGCGACACAGGGCGGTGATGAGGGGAGGGGGCCGGCCGTCGGGGGCGCGCTGGGAGCCCCCCCCCCCCACGCCACCCCGGGCGCCGCCGACACTGCCAGGCCCGAGCGGGTGGCCGGCGGCGGGACGCCGGGCCGGGGACTCGGGGCGCGCCCCCAGCCTCACCTGCGAAGTTCTTGGTGAAGACCAGGGTGACCAGCAGGATGGGGACCAGCACGGTGCCGATGGTGACCACGCGGTCGAAGGGCAGCTCGAGCTTGAGCTGCAGCAGCAGCGCGGCGAGCGCGCCCGCCTTGTCGTCCTGCGCGCCCGGCAGGATCAGCTCGCGCAGCTTCTCCCCGGCCAGCAGCGCCGTCGCCATGTCCGCCGACTGCTGCAGGAGCTGGTGCATGGGGGGCGGGGGCGCGGCCCGGGGGCGCGGGCGGGGCGGCGGCGCGGGGGCGGCGGGGCGGCGGGGGGCGCGCGGCGCGGGGGTGCGGGGCGCTCGGCCACCCCCGCGGGCAGGGGTCGGACCGCGCGCGCCCCCGCCGCCCCCGCCTCGGCTGCAGCCCGGGCCGGGCCTGGCGCGTCCCTCCGGCGGGGGCGGCGGCCGCTGTCCCTGGCTGGGGCCGGGGCCCCGCTCCCGCCGCGGGGAGGGGGCTGTTTACCTGCGGCGACTCGCGGCGTGGCTCCGCCCCCCGCCCCCCGCCCCCCCGCCGCGCAGCTGCGGCGCGGGCGATGACTTTGCAAAAAATATTTAAATTAAATAAAATGAATTAACGCTGGCTGGCCCCTCCTCCTCTTGGTCGGGGGCGGGGGGGGGGGGAGCCGCCCCGGCGAGGAGGGGTCTGGTCGTCCCGCCTCCGGCCGCCTCCGCCGCTTCCCTGCCCGGAGCCTGGACGCGCGCGGGGGCCTGGGCACCCCACCCCGGTTTGGGGCCGCGGCCCGCGGACACTGCGAGGCGTCTTTCCCGCGCCCCCCTCCCGCATCACCTCCCGCGGCCGCGCTTCCTACCCTGCCCTGCACCTCCTCCCCGTCACCCGCCCCAGTCACTCATCTCTCTGCCTCATTCCACAGACACGCTGGGTGGGGGCCGGCCTGTGCCAGCTCCCGGGGGAGGCTCTGGGGTGCTGGCACCCCTTCCTGACCTTCGTCCCCTGCATCCCCGCACCCCGTGCGCACCCATTCCCGGTCGTCCTCCCGAGCAACTTTCGTGCACACCTCGGGGTCTGCGCGCAGCCGCCACCTTCATGCCCCGCTGCCTGCAAGACCCTCGGTGGTTCGTCATGTTTTCTTTGCATCCTTTCATGGCCAGTCCCACTCCCCCTATTTTGGGATATACATGTGCCGTCTTTGTGAGATACTTCGCGGTTGCAGCTTTAACTTCATTCTGTAATTCCTACGTCTGGGGCACCGATATTTACAGGTCCCGGGCCACTGCGGTGAGTCAGTCAGCCCACACCCCTGCGCCCACCCACACCCCTGCACGGGGGCTGAGAGAGGGGGTGCTCTGCGCCAAGCCCACACTCTCTCCACACCTTGCATGTTTTCACCTTTTTAAGGGTCTCTATGCTTTTCAAGATTCATGTATGTTTCTGAATGATGCCCACCCGTGGCTTCCAGCCGTTTTACATGTCTACTACTTACTGAGGGGGCTGCTTTCCATTTCCCATCCCTCAGATAAGCGGGGCACCCACCCCTTACAACCCAGAAAACCCAGACATGCCCCCACACAACCCAGACACCCACATACAACCCAACTCCCTCAAAGCCCAGCTGCCCCTAGATGACCCAACCACACTCACCAGGGTGTCTGGATTATCTGGGGGATGTGAATGTTATCAGGGGGACATCTGGGGTTTTGGGAGTGTGGTTGGGACCCCAGATGTCCCCCGGTTAACATTCACATCCCCCAGATAATCCAGACACCCTCAAAAATAACCTAGATGGTCCCTAGATATTCCAGACACTCTCCAGCTGACCCAGGTGCCCCTGGATAATGGCATGGATATCCCTACAGCCCTCCGGGAACCCCCCAAGAGGTCCTGCTGGGCACACTTACCGTGTTGCTTTCCAGAAAGACTGGACCACACTCTTCCCCAGAGAAGGAAGTTCTGTCCTTAATATTCTCAGCTCTTCGCAGTATTTGCTTTCTGGTATCTGCCATCCTAAGGGCTGGAATGTGGTTTCACTGTTCTCAGTTTGCCTTTTTCTGATTCCCAGGGGCGTTAGTGCCTCTTCAAGCCTTCTGCACATCGAGAGCCCCTGTCTGTGGTTCATTTGCAAGAGGTCTTGGACTTACATCAGGCTTTCTGTTAATCCATTGTAAGGCCTCCTTCAAGTCTGTCTGTTGGCTTTATCCATGGGGTCTGGATAAAAATCCTTAATTTTGATGTAGTCAAGACCACTGGTTTTATTTTTTTTAATGGTTTGTAGTTTTTTTTTCTGCGTGACATCACAGAGGCATCCCAGTGTTCCTCGAGGAGCAGGACAGCTTGCCCTCCATACTTTCTTCCATGGTCTTCAAGCTGATGTGTTGAAATGTGCTTCGTTTCGGTGTTGTAGTGAGTTGGTGAAGTAATCTAATGTGAAGATTTCAGAGCACCGTACCAGAAGATTGCAACCCTAGCACATTCCAAGGTAGTGTCACTCCTTTAGCAGATACATTTTTAGCTGGGAGAACATGCATGGAGTTAGAAATGCAGCTTAGTGTTTCTCCATGAAATGAGCTGGTTTTCCCAACACTGTTGACTGAGCAACATATCTTTTCTCAGACCACCAGGTGTCGTCACCACATCTGGAATGGATTTGTCCTTGTAATGGCTCTGCTGTTCACCAAATATGTGGGTCGGCAGGAACCCCCTTTACTCTTTGTCAATGATGATTTAAGTATTCATGACCTTTACTTTTCCATATACATTTTAGAAAGACTTGGTCAGGTTTCTGGAAAGGAAATCTAACTGGAATACTGAGATTGCCTTGAATGTATACTAACTTGGGGACAAGGGAAATGTGTACAATTGTTAAGTTCTCCTATCCATGAACATAGTATGTTTCTTCATTTATTTAGATCTTCTTTATATACTGTAATAAAATTGTAATCATTTCTCTGTAAATGTGGTTGCATGGGTTTGTTAGGTCATGTCCTAGACATGTCATAACTTTTGTTCCCCTGTACATGGCATCCCATTTTCTGCGATGTATTTTAGCTGGTTAATCTGGTGCAGAGGAACGCTGCTGACCTCTGTGTGATTGCTCAGAGTTGGCCCGTGGAGTACAGTGGTGCAAGTGACCCTGCATGTGTGACAGAGGGTAGGCTGCTGTCTTCCCATCCAATGGGGGAAGCAGCTGGATGCCACAGGAGGGGCACCCAGGCAGAGCTGAGGCCTGGGCTGCAGATCCTGCACCTGGCCATCCCTCTACCCCCATGGTAGCAGTTGTCTTACTGCTGTCCTCACTCCCTGGGGAGGACCTGGATGTGGATAGGGCGGGGGCCAGAGCAGAGTTGGGAGGAGACCCTGGGTAGGGCTCAAATCCTGCAGAGACTTGGAGCCCAGCCCTCCTCTGTTCTCTCCCCAGGAGAATGTGCGGGAAGGGCTGGAGAACAGGGGCTACCACTGTCCTCACACCAGGCTGGCTCTGCCAGGCTGAAGCGGAGGGACAGCCTTGCGAAATCCTGTCTCTAGGGAGGACCACACCGGGGGGCAGATTGTCCTGTCTTGTGGTGAGACATTAGCATGTGGCTTTTCACACATGGAGGAATTTTGAGAGATTGAGTGACAATACTGTGGCAAAACTTTTAGTCTACTCATATCTGCAAAGGCAAAACCAGAAACCAAAGTAGAGATGGACCCTTACTGCAGCTGTAAGCCATGCTCGCCCATGAAGATGGGCAGCTTGTTAACCGATGCCTTCCCATCCAAGTTTACTTCTGCATTTACTCATGAAAATCTACAACACCTGTGTGTCATTTTTTCAATTTTTTAAATGTTTATTTATTATTGAGACAGAGAGAGACAGAGCATGAGCAGGGGAGGGGCAGAGAGAGAGAGGGAGACACAGAATCCGAAGCAGCTCCAGGCTCTGAGCTGTCAGCACAGAGCCCGACAAGGGGCTCGAACCCACGAACTGTGAGATCATGACCTGAGCCAAAGTCGGACGCTTAACCGACCGAGCCACCCAGGCACCCCGTGTGTGTCATTTTGAACAAGTACTTAGAGTAACGAAAGAATAAGAATCAGGATGAATTTCTTGTTACCAGGTTCAGTCTTAGGGTTTCATAAACCAGAACTAGTGTCTCCCTCAGGGCACCTGTTTGGCTCAGAGGAGCGTGCAGCCCTTGATCTCAGGGTTCAGTGTCGGAGCCCCACATTGGCTGTAAAGATTACTAAAAAAAAATTAACTTAAAAACAAATGGCTGGGGCACCTGGGTGGCTCTGTCGGTTGTGTCCGACTTCGGCTCAGGTCATGAGCTGCTGGCTCGTGAGTTCGAGCCCACGTTGGGCTGTCAGCAGAGAGCCTGCTTTGGATCCCCTGTCTCCTTCTCTCTCTGCCCCTCCCTCTCTCAAAAGCAAATAAACATTAAAAAAAAAACTACAAATGGCTGCCTCAATACAGATATTTGGTCTGGAGAAGCAGCAGAGAGTGAGCAAGAGTCCAGGTCAGTGGCAGGAACCAACAAAACAGCACAGGGTCATTCTACCCCACACTCTGATTGTGGGCTGACTGAGAGCTCTGTCCTTGTCTGTCCCCTCACTCTGGGGACTAGCGGCCACCATCCCAGTGGTACAGCTTCGCACCTCTGCGTTACTTCTGCTCATTCTTCAGGGGCCAAAGCTCCTGCCTGGGGCGCAGCTGTGGGGTGGGGGAGGCCAGTGCACACACCGCGTGCCCTGGAGAAGATGGTCTGTGATGCCGTCGACGTTCAACCCAGTACATTCTGCAATGGATCTACTTGGGTTGGCGAAGCTCCCGGGGAAGGGGAATAAGGCAGAGAGTCCAGCCACAAACGGTCAACTTGCTGGATCCTTTTTAAGTGGACCAGGATGGGCGTCAAGTTCCAAATTCATTTTGATTTCAGCGGACACACGGAAATGAACCGTTGTGCTTCAAAATGGCGACACTTACAATGTGCTGGGAACCAGCAGTTTTAAACAAGAAGAAAAATGGTACGCGACTTAAAAGAAGTGACGGTACGCAGCTTCCGTGTTTCCTTTCCAGGATCTCCAAGCACAGAAGAAACCCAGTGCAGGGACACCTGCCTGCGGGAAGCTCTTAGCTCCGTGTCCCCGGGGGGGTCCACACTGTAGAAGGGGCTTGGCCTCCTGGAGGCGGGGACTCTGGCGAGGGCAGAGCCCGTGCACTCTCACCCTGTGCTCAGCAGAGCCTCCAGCCTGGTCACTGGAGCTGGCCCGCCACCCCGTCTCCTGCCTGCCCCAGGCCCAGCGAGGCTGCACGGAGTGCCCTCCTGCCCAGGCGCCCCGAGTCCTCTACAGAATGACCCCAGCTGGTCTCCCACCACCCCCGACACCACCTCTGGACCACTGCTGAAGAGTATCCTGGCCTGGGACACCCGCCCTCTGCGACGCCAGCCCAGCTCCTGGCTGCCCGCGGGGCCCTGATTGCCCCGGGCCCGGCATTTAGTGCCGCCCGCCTCTCCACGGTACGAGCCCTGCACCTGCGGCCTCTTGTGAGCGTGGACATCCAGTCACTGCAGAGCCGGGCAGGGCTGAGCAGGTGCAGACCTTTCCCGGGGGCGGGGGGTGGCAGGGGCTGCAGCCCCAGGACACAGCGTGGGTGGGAGCGAAGGGTCAGTACTGGGCCCACAGTCTCAGAGGTGGGGACGCAACAGAGGAACACCCGGCCGCTCCGCGAGGAGGAGCAAGGGTGAGGCCCAGCGGGTGTGCTCTGCCAACAGTGAGTCCCCCTGCCAGGCTTTTCTGGGGCCCTCTGGTCACTGCTGGAGAGGGAGAGGTGAGGGCAAGGGCCATGCGAGGAGAAGACAGTGGATTTCAGTGGGGGTGGGGGCAGGGGGGCAGCAGGATTGAGACCCCAGCAGCTGTCCCACGTGGCCACTCAGGGTGCCCGGCTCTGGAGCAGCTGGCGCATGAGGCTAGAAGTGGGTGTTTCTTTCTTTTTTTTTTCCCTATGTTTATTTATATTTGAGAGAGGGAGGGAGGCTAGGGGCAGAGAGAGGGAGACACAGAATCCGAAGCAGCTCCAGGCTCTGAGCTGTCAGCACAGAGTCCGACGAGGGGCTCGAACTCACAAACCGAGAGATCGTGACCTGAGCCGAAGCTGGACACTTACCGACTGAGCCCCCCAGACGACACTCAAGTGGGTATTTCTTAAAGCAGCAATACCAGCATTTTCTCCCGTCCTGACGGCTCTGTTCCTGGGTGCAGTCCCTCTGCCGCCAGCTGACCCACAGCACCCAAGTGTGAGGGGTCTGCGGTCAGGAGGGCCCCGTCTTCGGGCACCGGGCCAGCATGGGCCCTGGGCTGTACCACTGGGGCCTCTGTCCCCCACCAGTAAAGCCGGAGGATGGGATCTCCAGTGTGGCAGCAGTGGGCTGAGGGACAGAGCCCTGATTAGTGCCCCGGGGTCCTGAGGTGGCTTTGGGACCCCCGATGTGGGCATGGTGTTGTCCCCTCCCACCCTGTCCTTGTCCATTGCAGGACCACCAGTTCTCACCTGCAGCCTCTGAGGGGCTGGGGTTTTCACGTGGGTCTGAGTCGGAAGATTCCAGAGGGAGGGACTGCGCCCTGATGTGTCGCTGGCAAGGCTGGTGTAGGTTTGCGGCAGGACACAGCTCGGGCTCCACACGGCCCGTTCCCTTTTCTTCCCACCGCGTGGCTCCCTTGCAGCCCCCGCGCCCGGCTGGCGTTGGGGACTTGATCTGCCGTGCACAGGCTCCAGCTGGGGCCCGATGCTGTTGTTGCCACCGGAAATCCTTGGTCATTTTACCCCCGATGGCACTTTGTATCCGAGGTGCGCTGCCCCATGTGCCCGAGAGCACAGAAGTGTCACTGGCCCACAAAGGGCCCCCAGCCGTTTCCTGGGTCAGGCACTGGGCGCCCCGGTGGGGCAGTGGTCCCTGAGGCCCAGAGAAGGGTCCCATGCATCCACCGCTTCCCCTTTTGCCACTGCGCTAGCAGGAGCAGTGCGGGACAAGGGCCTCCGCACCCACATCCCGTTTCTGTGACGACTCTGGGCCACATGGGCCACCAGTAAACCTCTTCCACAGGCCGCTGTGGGTCAGTCACAGGCAGACGTTCACAGAGGTCTGGACCCCAGGCACGCCTGCCCAAGGCAGGGACTCCACGCTTGGGATGTCAGGGACAAGTCCTGGACATCCCCCGAGGCCTGGGTTCTGCTCCTGTCCTGTGAAGACACGCTCCACGACCAGAGAACATGGCCCCTCGCTCAGACCAGCTCTCAGTGTGTTTTATGCATGTGGTCCCCCACTTCCCCCCACCAAAAAGAGTGTGCGCAAGGCAGTTTCTGGTCAGGCTACCTCCAGTCCCAGCGGCTGTCTGCTCTTGGCTTATTCAGGAGCATCCAGGGCTCCAGAACCACCACCAGGGAGCAGCTCCCAGGGCACCTTCCCCAGGTCCCGAAGCCAAAGTTGGGGAAAGACACACAGACCCCTCCAGAGTGCTCTGCCTGGGCAACAGACCCTGGACAGTGCCTGTGGACCCTGGGAGTGAGCAGAGAACCCGCCCAGGGCCCAGACCCTCAGGAGGAGGGTTGTGCAGTTCTGGGGGTGGGTGGGAGAAGGAGTCCCCCAGAGCCAGAGGAGTTTCCCCATCTGTCCTCCAGGGGCAGCCCCAACAACGGGGCATGCCCCCAAACAGTGGCAAAGGGCGAGTTTGGAAGTAGCATCCCCCGGGGTGGAGGTGAACACCCACAAAACTCCCATGTTCTGGCGGCACGGCCCGGCCCTGGGACCTGCACTGCTGGCCTCTGGCCTGGGCAGGACAGCCGAGCAGGCCCCCCCTCCCCCAGGCTACGAGCTGCCTGGTCATGACTGACTCTTCCTGGAAATAGCTGGCCTCGTGTCTGGTGTGTGTGGGGCTCTGCCTGGACCTCCACACCCCTCCCTCTGTGCAGCCCACCGTCCCAACTGCCTTCCTGGAGAAATCAACACAAGTGGGGACTCGGAGCCTCAGTAAGGAGCGTGCAGCTGCTGTGGGCCCCAGTGGCTAAGCAGTGGTCTGTGTCTTCGTGTGGGGAGTCCTCTTGGGCAGGAGGGGTTGGGGGCCACGGGCCTCAGGGTCTGCTTCTCATGGGCGGTGAGGGTGTCTGTCTGGGCATCTCCGAGCCCAGGGCTTGTCCTGTCTCCTGTGCAGGCTGTGGTGGGGCCCCCTGCCTCACTGGGAGGCACAGCCAGAGACTTTGTGCCTTCACTGGGCTCCTGGGCATGTGGGTCCCCAAGCCTGGTGCTGTTCACATGGGTGCAGACCCCAACATGTAAACTGCGGGCTGCCTGCCTTTCCTAGAAATGGGTCCCTGAGGATTTGCACAGATGGGCCATCTTCTTGGCCAGAGGGGACAGGTCCCAGCGAGCTGTCCCAGGGTTCCGGGGGAGCAGGATGCTGACCCCACTTCTGCATGCCCACCCAAGCCCAGGCCCAGCCCCCACTGAGGCCCCGGGCTCCGCACGGCTGGCATGTGAAGGGAATGCTGGCTCAAGGACCTGGAGAAGGTCTGCAAGCCTGCAGGGGTCAGAGGCCACACGGAAGCATGACTAGCTCCCAGCACCCAGCGCATTTCGAGGTGGAAAGCCACGCCACGTGTTCCATGTCGGCATTTATTTTGGTGATGGGCTGCAGTAACCGCCCAGTGGCAGGAACGGGCTGGTGTGGGAACAGCAGGTTCCATCTGACCCCATGGCCCCCACACTCATGGCCAAGGCTGGGGTTTAAGGCAGGCTGCAGGGATCCCAGCACAGAGACGTGGAGAGCGGCTCCCTGTGGTGTGGCGTCAGGCCCGCAGGCCCTGCCTTCCCATCTGGGGCTGTGAATCCGGTCCCGTGGGGCGGGGAGGGGCCGGTGGGCTGCATGTCCCCAGCTACAGGTGGGGCAAGGGGAGGGGGCCGGTGAACTGGGCTCCCCACAGCAGCTCAGGCTGGGGGGCTGGGGACCGTGGCCTTCTTGCAGGGCCCCCAAGCCATCTGCGGTCTGCATTATCCGGGGACAGGACAGGGAGCAGGTGAGCGGGGTGGGCTGGCAGGGAGGGGCCAGGCGGAGGCTGGAAGACAGAAGCGGAGCTCTCACTCGGGCAGGGACTGCAGTTCAGGGGGCAGATTGCACCCTGTGTAGACACCGTTCGTAATGCTGTATTCCAGTAGCGCACCAAAACAGGGGTCCTGTTGAAACACCAAGGAGCCTGCCTCAAACCCCGAGCTGTTCCGTGAGGCGCCCTCCCCACAGGCCCTTCCCTCCTCGGCGGACTCACTTTGACCAGAACGTGAGGGTTTCCCAGCACAACCAGCAAGGCTTTGGGTCTGGTGATTGCAACATTAAATCTTTTTGAGTTGGACAAGAAACCCAAAAAATATCTATCGTCTTCAAACCTATCTTCATTTGACCGCACCTGAAAAACACGAAGATGGATAAAAATGGTATCATAATATACTTTTTTGGCATGGAAAGAAACTTCAGTATTTAAAAGCATTTAATATTAAACATCAGTAGAACCCCAGTTTTAATTAAAAAAGGAAAAAAAAACGGTGTTGGGGGAGCCTCATCGCCAGGGTCTACACAGGAGACCCTCTGTTTATCTCTGGGTGTAGAGTTATAGGCAGTTCTGATTTTCATTATCATGTCTGAATTTCCTGACTCATCTGCTGCTCACACGTTCTGTATAAAACATGGGAGTTTTGAGAGTCACAGCTGGTTCTCCTGGGGCGGCAGCTTGAGAGGACACTGGAGTACCTCTGTCCTGCAACTGCTTTTCTGAGCCACTGACCAGCCTCTCCCACCTTCTACCAGAAGGTACCAAGAACCCAATGGATGTCAGGCGGCGTCAGACACACTGTCACCCCCCACTGAAAACAGGAATACCTACTGTGGAGATGATGATAACCAAATATTCTTGCCCTTGAAACTCCTCTACTGATCCAACCTTTATGTCCATCAGGTCAACATTCCGCAAAAGAATTTTGATTTTTTCCACCTTTGAAGTAGATAAAAAAGGATAAAACTTCACAAATTTGACCATTTCTTTATATACTTAAGCACAAGCCAAATATTTACCAATACGTACTGTTGCTTATCAATTCCGATTGCATGTCATCTGATTTAAGTTGATTAGAACACAAATTCCGATTTCAGATACAGTACACTGGGGGAAGGGAGGGGGGCATAGAGTTTCCAGAGTGACATATCCCTTTCCCCACGAATGCATGTGCCTGCTGCCAGGTGGGCATGGCCATCTTAGAGGGGACAGTGCTGGGACCCACAGGCACGCAGGCTCCAGAGTGCGACACCCCAGGGGCCTGAGGAACTGGACAGAGGCAGGCAGGGGCAGACGTCCTTGGGAAAGCGCTAGCTGCTAGAGGAAGGGGAACGGCTGTCACAGAAGTGGGATTCTGGACTGTGTGTCTGGACACAAAGGTCTCCAACAGGCAAAATAAAAACCAGGTTGAAATCTCGGAGAAAAGTGCACAGAAGATGAAACCCAGCTCAGTGGTAGAGGGAAGCTTGACTGTCCCCCAGGAGGACACGGAGGGTGGCCCGCTGGCCGCTGCCAGGTAACCACAGATGGAGAGCCCCAGTCCTCTCCCCAGGGTCTGGGCACCAGGACCCAGGTGTGGGGCAGGCTGGTGGGAGCGGGTTGGTGCTGGGCAGGGCCTGTCTCCACCTTCCTTCCGGACTCTACGAACAAAGAAGTGCAAAGGGGCGGCCGGCAGGTCCATACCTGCTTCCGGTAGGGTGTGATGACACCAATGTCCCCTGCAGACACCTGGGTGGAGGCGCCCCTGGCCAGGAGGCAGCAATAGCGCATGACCTGGACAGCCTCGGCCGCGTTGAACCAGGACGGGCTCCTCCCTTCACGAGCTTCGCTGCCCTGAATTATAATCAGGAGACAAGAGAATGGCACACTCATCCCCAAACTTCGTTTCCTCGACAGATGCTGTGAAGGGGGCTACGAACAAGGAAGGAGCAGAAGCAGGCACTGGGGTAGAGCACGAGCGAGACGGAAAACGCGCCCGCGCTGCCGCAGACCTCACACTGCAGCGGGCAGACCACCTTCATGACGGGCACGTCCGCCACGGCCGCGGCAAGGGCCCCGGCGGAGAAGGGCTGGCTGGGGGCAGTCTGGGATTTGCTGACACAGGAGTGGACGGGCGGTGAGGCCCGTGCCAACAGATGCACGTGCAGGAACTACCAGGCAAAGAGCAGGGTGCTTGGTGAGGGAGGGGACCACAGGCGTACTCTCAACAGGACAAAGCAACCGGTGAGGTGCAAACCTCAGGAGCCGGACAGCGGAGCACAGGGCCTGCAGGGGCGGCCAGCCAGCTGACCACAGTTCAGGAGGTCAGGCAGGTGACCGCGCACTCGGGGGCCCGCTGCCTCCCCACGTGCAGGTGTGGGCCCTCTCGGCCAGCCCTCAGAAGAGCGTGCATCTGAGCAACACGCACGCGAAGGTGCTCAGCATCACCAACAACCAGGGAGACGCAGGTGAGAGCCACAAGGTCCCACCACACGCGGCTTCTATGAAGAAACAGAACAAGTGTTGGGATGTGGAGAGACCAGACCCTGCACACTGCTGGTGGGAATGTAAGTTGGCGCAGTCACTGTGGAAAACAGGGACACCCAGAAATATGATATGATCCGGCAAGAATCCCACGTGTGGGTCTCAGAGAGACCGCGTACGCCTGTACTTACAGCAGCACTCCTAACCACAGCTACAACGTGGAGGCGACCCAAGTGTCCGTCAGTGGCTGGACGGATAAACAAAAGGCTGTCCGTCCATCCAGACAACGGAATGCTATTCAGCCTTAAAAAGAAAGGAACTTATCACACCTGCTACCACACGGACGCACCCTGAGGACTTGGTGTGGAGTGAAATAAGCCACCACAGAAGCCAAATACCAGATGACTCCACTCATATGAGGTACCTCCAGGAGTCTAATTCATGGAGACAGAACGTAGGTGATGGGCGCGAGGGGACTGGCAGCAGGACGGGAAGGGAGTGTTTAATGGGGACAGAGTTTCCGTTTGGAAAGATGGAAAAGTTCTAATAACTGGCTGTAGAACAATGTGGATACACTGAACACTACCACATTGTACACTTAGAAATGGCTAAAGTAAGTTTTATATCATACGTTATTCTGGCACAATAAAAAAAAGAATACCAGACACAGCAATTGGAATGTACTAATTCTGAGGGTGTTTTTTGCTGTTGTTAAACCATATGTAATTTATCCAGGGTGGAAGGAGAGGAAGACACAGAATCCGAAGCAGACTCCAGGCTCTGCACTGTCAGCACAAAGTCCGATGTGGGGCTTGAACTCATGAACCGTGAGATCATGACCTGAGCTGAAGCTGGATGCTCAACCAACTGAGCGACCCAGGCGCCTGTATTTTTAATTTTTTAAAAAATTTATTTATTTTTCAGTAATCTCAACCCTCAGCATGGGGCTTGAACTCACAACCCTGAGATCAAGAGTTGCATGCTCTTCTGACGGAATCAGCCAGCTGTCCCGTAACTTATCTTTGAGGTTGACAACAGAGAACTACAACCAGTTCAGTGGGATGAAGCTTAGGGAAGAACTTTAAATGGAAGAGAAAAAACATGCCATGAATAGAGATCAATCACCTAGAAAAAATAAGGAAAAGGAAGGAGCAACAAAAGTTGGTAATAAAGGTGAAGATGAAGGAATAAAGGTAAGAAAGCATAGGTTGGACTGATTCATCTCATTAAAACCAGAGACTCTCAAACCGGGTTAAACATGAAAATGAGCTGCTTCTAAGAAGGACACCTACGGTAAGATGACGAAGAAAGGAAAAGGAAGAGCGAAGATACCAGATAAAAAGAAACCAGCAGCAGTGACATTAATACGAATTACTAGAGGGCATATAAGGCTGGAAACATGAAACAGTGGGAGGACATTACACGAGGAGGAAGACAGTCTTAACTTGTATGCAGGAAACACCACGGCAGTTAAATCTCTAAGGCAGAAACGATTAGGAATTCAAAGAGAATGCGATAAAAAAAGCATGACTATACCATGAAACATTACCACTCTTCTCCCTGTGCCGAAGTCAGGACTCTATAGATTTACTTAAAAATGTACATCCCTGGGGCGGCTGGGTGGCTCAGTCGGTTAAGCGTCTGGCTTCAGCTCAGGTCATGATCTCACAGTTCGTGGGTTCCAGCCCCACGTCAGGCTCTGTGCTGACAACTCAGGGCCTGCAGTCTGCTTCTGATTCTGTATCTCCCTCTCTCTCTGACCCTCCCCTGCTCACGCTCTGTGTCTCTCTCTCTCAAAAATAAATAAACGTTAAAAAAATTTTTAAAAAATGTAGATCCCTCAAGTAGAGAATACACATTTGGGGGGGCAGTCCTTAGAATATCTACCCAACCTGACACCTAGTTGACTGCAAAGTTTTAAAAGCAGAGAGTTTACAGGCCATTTGTTCTTGATCAAAACCTAATAAAATTAGAAATAAAAAAAAAATGAGGTGGCCTAAAGCATTCTTAGCCACTTGAAAATTAAGACAAAAATACTTCTCTATAACCCTTGCATCAAAGAAAGAAGGAAGGGACAGGAAAGAAAAGAAAAGAAAGGGAAAAGAAAGAAGAAAGGGAAAAGACAGGGAAAGGAAAGGAAAGAAAGGGAAAGGAAAGGAAAGGAAAGAGGGAAGGGGAAGGGGAAGGGGAGGAAAGGAAAAGGAAAGGAAAGTTATAAATGTCCAGAAAGGAAGATCCCTCAGCAGACACATGTGGAAACGTGGAAAGAGAGCTGCAGGTCAGCACCCCTAGCCCCTTCCTAATTAACAGCACGAGGAGTTACAACAAACAAAATAAACAAGCTAGTTATTAAGGGAGATGATTAAAGGCAAAGCTGAGATTAATGAACCAACAGAACAAAGAGAAGAAAATATAAATACGTTCAAAGCTGGCTTTTCAATTAGACCAGGGGTTGCCACAGCTCTCCTGTCAGGAGCTAGAAAGTGTCTCAGGTTCGGACAGGGCTCTGCTGTCCGACTCAACTCTGCCATGACATCAGCCAGTTGTCCACTGTGGGGCAGGCTTCTGCCGTTCCTCTACGAGGACAAGGCCGCAGCTGCCCTGGTGGCTCCTCCTCGGGCTGCCCAGGGGCTCAGCGCTGCCCCTCAACGTTCGTGCAGCGCATTCGACTGTGCTCCTTCTGCTGCGATGTGCTGGGCATGGGAGCGGAGCGGGAGTGAGACAGGCCCTTCCAGAGCCTCCCCCGGGGAAGCTGTTAAGTCAAGGTAACATTTCGACGAGGGGGTACCTGCCAGGGAGGGTGTCTGACATCGCATCTCGGGGCCTGGAGTGGCCCGCAGGAGCCACAGGTGAGTGTGCAGAGGGAGAGCAAGGGCCAGGCCTTGACAGCAATCCTGAGGCCAAACCCTTTTTGCTCAAATGATGGAGTCGACCGCGTTCTCTGCAGCCCAGCCCCAGAGGCCTCATCCCCATTTTATACTCAGGGCCCGGAGTGGAGCCTGGGACACAATGAGGCCCTTGAAAACTTCTTACTAAGTAAACAAGTGTTTCTGGACTCTGTTTCACTGGCTATTTTTTTTTTTTTGAGTCTGAAAGTGTTATTCGCCATTGCTTGTAGTACATCTAAGCATCTTCGTATCTCATTCTGCTACGAATGCTTTTTGCGCACTTAAAACACATCCGCACATTGATAATCAGTTTCTCACGAAAAAACCCACTCTGACTTCTGTGTAGACCGCATTAAGTACAGGAATTAATTTGGGCAGAACACCACTGGCCTGTGTCCGCGAACAAGCACCTGTCTCACTCTGCGCACTCGGGTCACAGCAGTCCCACTCACTTCTCCCTAGGCTGGTCCGGGTAACGTCAGGGAAAGCTCCCATCCCCTGCTACACTCCCGATATACAGAGACGCTTCTGAGGAGGGACAGAACAGGGGCAGAATGTTCTGGGGAAGGGGGACTGACATACGAGGCTGGGAGGAAGCACCGGCCGACAGGGGCTGTGCCGAGCGTCCCAAGCTGGGAGGGACTGGTCTCTTTCCTTGGATTCTCTTTTGTCCGAAGTGCAGGCACTCCGCAGCCACGGCTGGACATGCAGCTCTGCCTCCTTCCACCCACGTGAGAGAGCACAAGGCAGGGAACTGTCACCTGGATTCACGCCCCTTGAGGCAGGCTGCATGGAGGAGAGGGGCAGACACCATTCCACGGGCACCCCGGCACCTCCTGTCCCGGGGTCTGGGCGTAGCCCCAGTTTTGGATGAGAACGTGGGGGCGGTTAATGCAAAAGATGACTTCTGGCTCTAACAACAACGTTTCAATACAAACTCTCTGATTTGAGGGCACACTGTCAGGTTTTGGGCTACCGAGCATCTAGCTCTTTCCTTCTGGGGGACCCCCCCCCCGGGTGAGGCCACGGTGACCGGGAGGCTCTCCACACCCCACAGCAGTCCCCTCACCTGACACAGGCTCACCAGTGGTGGGGCCTCCTGGTACCCAGCTCCCCTACTTTGCATGGCGCCGGCCTCCCCTCAGTCACAGGACACCTTCAGTGCCCTCCACCTTCCAGTGCCCACTCAGGCCAGCACTTTCGAGTCTGTTCTGGGTACAGTCACCTGAGTGGCCGACGGGCTGGCCTTGCAGGGCAGAAGCCCTCCTTACTGGTCTTACTCTTGGGCACCAGCCTGGCCATCTGCCCGTCGGCAGCTGGTGAGTGCTTCGCTAACGACGGACCTGAACAAAACACACGCACTGCGGGCTCACGCAGCCAGCCGTGGCCCACTCGCAGGGCACAACTCACCCTCACGCCGTGAAATATGAGGGGGAAGCCTTTCTTTGGTAACTTCTCCCAGCCCAGCAGGGAGGTCACCACCTTGGGGTCTGCGCAGACTTCGAGCTCTCTGTGGTAGAAGAGTCTGGACGGCAGCGCCAGCAGAGCCGGGTGGGACCTGTAGTTCTTCACGAGCTTTGTGACCTGCGGACAGAGAGCTGGGAGTGGGTCCGAGGCCAAACTGGCACATGCGTGTCGCATTTCTGTCCAAGGGAAAAATGCTGGGACCCATTTCAGATCACAGCCCGGGGGCAGCCTGCTTCTGCCTGTCCCCTCTCTCCTGGCCTGTCACCTGCCACCTCATCAGGAAGTGCTCTCACACCTCTAACAACTTTCTGAACAAAGGGTTTGGTTTCTTTTAATTGAAACATAATCAACCTACAGTGTCATGTTAGTCTCAGGTGTACAATGCAACGATTCGACAATTCCTTACACTTCTCAGGGCTCATCACGAAAGTGCCCCCCTTTTTTTCTTTTTAAAGTTTATGTATTCGGGAGAGAGAGAGGGCACGCGTGTGACCTGGGGAGGGGCAGAGATAAGCTCCCAAGCAGGCTCCGCGCTGTCAGCACAGAGCCTGACGCGGAGCTCAAACTCATGAACTGTGAGATCATGACCTGAGCTGAAGTCAGATGCCTAATCGACTGAGCCCCCCAGGTGTCCCCATGGTAAGTACACTCTTAATTCCCATTTTCACCCATGCTCACCTCCCCTCTGGAAGCCACCACGCTGTTCTCTGTATTTAGAAGTCTGTCTGGCTTGTCTCTTTTGTGAAACCATATAGTTTTTTTTCTCTGACTTATTTCACTTAGCAATATACCCTCTAGATCTATCCATGTTGTCGTAAATGCAAACCTTTTTTTTTTTTTTCTGGCTGAATCATATTCTACTGTATACGTACCACATCTTCTTTACTTTATCCATTTGTCTACGAATGGACCTTGGGTCAGAGCAGCCCTTTCTTGAGATGGCAAGGGAGGAGGGCGGGTCTGTGGCCACAGACTGCACCGAGGGCAGGCTGCATGTGGCCCAGGCCTGGGGGCCTCCGGGGGTGGCGGCTCCTAGAGTACCGCGGACTTTACCAGACAGGCTCTGGGGCAGGTTGAGCAAAGGACAGCATCTGCTCTGTGTCCCGGTGCACCCCTGGGTGCCAGCAGGAATTGGTCCAAGCCCAGGAAGGCCCCAGGCTGGGGGAAGGCGGCGGTGCAGGGCACACAGGCTCCCCTGAGCCCTGGAGCTGCTGCTGCTGCAGTCGTGTGGTCTGCTGGATGTCGGAGCAGAAACCCTCTGGCTCCACTGCTGCATCAAACTATAGGTGTCCCTACTCCAGTGTGAACTGGTCCTTTGTGCATCCTGTGTCCCTGCCAGGTTCCAAATCCTCCTGACCACCTGGCCCCTGACCCAGCCTGAATGGGTCAGCTCAAAACAGTTGGCATAGGTGGAATCTGACAGGCTGAAGTTGGGGTCCTGGGGACCATGGAGCGATCTCTGTCCCATCCCCTGCCCCGTCCATAGGACCTGGGAGTCCATCACATTCTCCAGGGGGCTGCAGGTGCCTTTCCCCTTAGACGATTCCCTCCTGATCTGCAGATCGGAAAACACTGAGGCTCTGGAGTCTGACTTGCTCTTCTTGCCCCCTCCCTGCAGCGGCCGCTCCCTACACTGACCCCCTACTTCTCAACCTACCTCTTCTTCTTTGTGGCTTCCCCATCTCGGCCCAACAGCTTCCCAGGTGCCGCTACCTTCCTGCAAGACATCACCTGCTCTCCATCTCAGCCTCCCACCCTGCCCCCCATGCTGCGATCCCTCCACCGCGCCCCAGGCCATGGGCGCTCTGGCTGTCCTGCCCTCCTTGCCTTGGCCCAGCACAGAGGAAGGGGAGGCTCCCGGGAAAATCTAGGGCAGTTGCTGGGAGGGGAGGCCAACCACACCCGGTGGCCTGCTGGCATCTGTGTGGCTCCACAGGATGACTGGCGGCTCCTGCAACTGTGGTGGCTGCGGCCGTGACTGGGGCCTGATGGTGAGGCAGGAACACGCTCAGTGCTGCCTGTGATGCCTGCCGTGCTGAGCGCCCAGGCCTGGATCCCCACCGGCCACCGAGGCACCCTTGCACCCACTGGGCTCCTCACTAACGCTAGGCACGAAAAGTGCACCCACTGTCCCAGGGACTTTAGCGTCCACCACTCTACTGGAACACGCTGTCCCTGCCTGGAGAGCTCTCCACCTGAAGAGGCGTTCTGGACTCAAAGCCCCAGGACCCACAGACCTGATGACACGGGTCTGCTGGGAAGTGCGGTGCTGGTGAGCTGGCCCCTCTGAACCCATGGCGGGCTCGAAGGGTCTGTTTTAACAGAGGAGGTGAACATCAGGAAAAGAAAAGAGGAGAAAGCTGATCGATGGTCCCCTGGGTCCAGAGAGCTGTGTGTGTGTGTGTGTGTGTGTGTGTGTGTGTGGGGTCTCCCTCGGGGATGGAGGGGCTGGTTGTGTGTCCGGCCACACACTCCCCTCTACAGCCACTGTCCTGCAGCCCTGGCCTTTCTATGAACCCATGAAGCCTGGTCTCAGCTCAGCGGCAGGCAGCCACTGGCTCCTGGGCCGTGAGGCCACGGTGGCTAAGGGCACATCCCCCTAACCCACAGGCAGTTTGAAGTCTGGTTGGGACCTTGTTGAGAGCCGCCGGTGACATCACCGGTACATGGAGCAAGAGGAACCTATGTCCTGGCTCCAACTGGCCTGGGGCGTCATTTAGTGCAAGTGGTCTTCCCTCGTTCCAGGGTGTGAACCCAGCAGGCCCCAGAACTTTTCTGTTGATCGATGGTGACAAATTTCAATTCAGTAATTACAACACATCCAGCCTCCAAAATGCAAATCAAAACCCTAACCTCAATTTGGCATCTCAGCTTCTTGCTCCCCCAAGCCAGGCCCTGTGTCAGCCTCAGGCCCCCTGGGGAGAAGGAAGGGGCGGCGCCATCAGGTGGAAGAGGCTTTGCCGCCAATTAACCCCCGGGGGACGTGGATTCCAGGTGGCACACATGCATCTCCCACAGGCAGGGCGCTCTTGGCTGCACAATCTGGGTGGCACGGGTCCACCGCTGCCTTGGGGCAGTCTTCCGTGGCCCGCAGCACCTCCTGAGGGCCCGGCTCTCCGCAGCCCTCGATACCTCCCACATGCTCTCTTGCTCTCTCTGTTCTCCATGTGGGTAGAGGGCCTGAGGGCTCAGAGCCTGGCACAGGTCCTAAGCCATTCCCAGGAAAACTTGCCCAGGACCACTGCACATCCTTTCTGTTTACTGTTAAAGTTTAGAAGACACTCTCCTTTTGTTCTGCAGGAATTTAGAGAATATACTACTTCAGTCACCTTAAAGAAGGACCCCAGAGACCCACAGTTCCCAGGCTCCAGTGTTCCTGGTGGGGGGGGGGGAGCTACATGTAGATTCCAAGGCCCATCCCTCTGAAGCGGTCAGAGCCTGGCTGAGAAGGGAATCTGCAGGTTAACCAGCAAACTAGCACCACAGGGAGGACACCCGGCCTCTTAGACTACAAACTAGAAGACTCTTTCCCGTTTTCCCACATTAACCCAGATTTAACTCTTCCCGTGTTTGGTCCCACAGAACCTCAGCCATCAGCCTCAGAGGGGACTGCCTGGAACGGCTGAGCTGCTGGCAAAGTCCCTTCTGGGATGGGGGGTGAGCATGAGCTCAGTGTTCACGGGGACTGGGGTGGAACACCACGAGGAACCACGGGCCACGGGGAGTCTGTGCTTACCAGCAAGGGGTTGTAGGCACCACAGGCACCGAAAGCGTCTTCGTCCCTCAGATACACCGGCCGGGACATCAGTCTTTCCAGCATAGACACGTTCAGCCCGTAGGCCATGGCGAGCCTGGACTTAATGACCGGCCCGAGCTGCATGGGGTCTCCGGCGAGGACAATCTATAGCACACAGATGGGAACCCACACTAGTGCAGGGAGACAGCAGTCACACAGAGACTCACAGCCACAGCTGGGAGAGGTTTGGGAAGCAGGTCAGGGGCCCCATGCGTGCACTAGGCTGGCCTCCGCCTTTTGGTGGCTGGGCCGGCTGAGACTCCCTGAGTGCAGGCTGGGAGGCAGCTGGCCGCCACAATCACCTGGGCTGCAGGAGACAGGGGACGCAGCACGGCTGCTGGAGCAAGGTGGCAGAGGCTCAGACAAGGGCGGCGGGATGTGAAGGAACAGAGTGGCCGGGCAGCATCTGTCCCCGTCTCCTGGAAGTTGCTCTGTGCCCCTTCCCCTCCTGCCCTGCTGGCCCTGGCCCACACTGCAGCTGAACCAGGTCTGCTCCCTGCTCTCTTTGCGGTCCCCACACCAGGCAATCAGGATGAGAGGAGGTCGGTGTCTGGGGGACCAAGAGAAGCTAGGAAGGTCCCTCCTGAGTGACATGGGCAGAGGACCCCAGGTCACTATCAGGGTGGGTGCTGGAGGAAGCAACAGATGTGAGTAGCAAAGAGCCAAAGCATCAGCCTGGGGTAAAGGGGTTAGCAGCAAGGGCCAGGGGAGGGAGCAGACAGGTCAGATCTGGGGCAGCGAGCTGGGAAATGCTCCCGGAGTCTGTTTTACAAGTGAATCAATCCAGGCAGAGCAGCACCTTCTTCCTTGTCCACGCAAGGCCCCAGCTGCACAGAGCCTCGGGGTCCTCCGCACCTCACCTGAGCCTGTCACCCTGGGGGTGTCCTGTGCACAGACCGTGCTTGGGTGCGCCGAGCACACACCAGTGCAAGGGAAACAGGATGAGAACCGCACAGCAAACGGGCCTCACCTGGCCGCTGGCGTCTGAAACCAGCCCCAGAGGAATAAGGCATTCCGGCTCACTCGCCTGTCCTGCTTCGTCCACAAACACGTGCGTGAAATGTCCGACTCTAAAGCCAAAGAGGTACTAAATGGTCATTTCTGTCAGTGTCCGAGCAAGTGACACCCGACTCACACGGCAGGGCCACATGTGCACCAGGGCCTGGCAGGATGGCCAGGAAGGTGGGTGTCACCTGGTCGGATTAACTGCAGGCCACGGGCCAGTCAGGAGACCTGAATGAAGTCCTGTCCGCACCTGAGACTCTGCACAGGACGTACTTGCGTGTGTAAGCAGATGCAGGGGGAATGAGGACGGGGTGGGAAGGAACAACTGGGGAGAGGCCGGGGAGGGCAGCGAGGTGACGGGGTTCACGGCACAGGTGCTCCTCACTCCCGTGCGGCTCTGACCGACAGCACACAGGGAGCGGGGAAGCCCAGCCGGGACACCGCTCCTCCACCCACAGACCGTGTGACCGCGGGCAGGTTGCATCGCCTCCCTGTGCCTCCGTTTCCCCGAAGCAGCAGCTGCCCTCCCGGATTCACCTCGCTAGCGTGCTCTCAGCCAGGACTAGATACCCCAACCCTCCAGGCCAATGGGGGCCCAGGGGATAGTACGGAGCATGTGCTCTGGGCCCCAGGCCGCTCGCAGAAAGATCTGCAGCAGGGACACTGAGGTGGGAGCCACAGACTCACTGGCGACAGGACAAACTTCGGGGCGAGCCCGACAGAGCCTCCACCAGAGCCTGCTGGCGTGCAGTGAAGCAGCCCTGGGCCCTGCCTCTCTCCTTCCACTGGGAGTCAGGCTGTGGCCCCATGACGACACCCACAGACCCCTCCCGACCAAAGAGGGGGAAATCACGTGCTTCCGGTTTTCTACCTCATGCCCCCATTCGTGCTGAAGAAACTCAACGTTACATCTCTTAGAACATAAGCACTTTTCTCAATTTTGCGGTCCTCAGTTACTTTTATCAGTCGATACTGTTCCTTGTGTTTATGTTGTAAGTTTCCTGCAGCCCCAGCTCCCCATGGGCTCCCTATCTGCTGCCCCGGGCTCCTTCCTTATCCTTCCCTCCCTCCGGACAGCCTGGGGTCCCTCTCACCATTGGGGTCTCAGCGTGAGTGTGGCTCCCCTGTCCCCCCAACCCAGCACGCACCCCCCATGCAGCCAGCCTCCCCTGCCCCCCGATGGAAGCTCCAGGAGGACCCTGACCACGCCTAGTGCCTACCTCAGTCCTATTTGGTAGAAGAGCCCTGCGCTGCTGCACGTTGTGATTATTATCCTGAAGCGTGAGGCCTTCCAGATGTCTTCTCCATCTTTGCAATACGCTTTGATGGCGTCAGTGATGGTCTGGAGGGAGGAGGTGTGGTCAGTTTACTTTCCAGGGTATTAAATGTTTTTTTCAATTGGATGTAGTCACAGAGTTGAAAATAATTCTAAAAGATGATGTTGTCCTGTTCCCACTTAATTAAAACTAAGTAAATGACTGAAAATTGTTTTCCTAAATCAAAATATTTTATATTTTCATACCAATTTTAGTCCATGTTCTACAGACTCTGGAGCCATGAATATAACACAACATCCTGCAGATCCTTCCCCAAAACAAGTGCACAGGTTTTCTAGACTCAAGTTTCTTTTGTTAAGCAAACCAGGAACTTCTAATTAACCCCGAGGGACATTGAGAGTCAAACCAATAAAACAGAGCCCAAAAGAAACAATACGTTTGGGTATCAAATAAAACAGCAGTGCGGCCACGTAATAAAGCCGTGAACGCCCATCCCGCGGGAGCAGCAGGGGAATGTACTGGAAGTCCTGGAAGTCGCGCTCGGGTGGGAGGGCCCTCAGGACGGCGGGCTGCGACGGCTCACCTCCTCGAACCTGCAGGTGGCATTCACCCGCACCACGGCGCCCGGCCGCAGCAGCTGGCTCTCATGCAGCCGCAGACACACGAGGTCGGCCGCGCTGTTGGAGGGCGCACACACCAGTATCCGACTGTCCGGCAAAGCGTAGTACACCTTCAACCAGGACACGGGAGAAACAGGTGGTAAATGTCAGCCTGCCAAGTACGGACCCGAGTGGGGAGTCTGCCGCCGGCGCGCAGGTGCTCACTGCCCGGGCTTGGCCACGTGTGCTCATGCGGCGGTGGACTCACGCAGGGGCGGTTCTGCCCATCGTGGGCACATGCCAGCACGACACAAGGGCAGGCGAGAGCGGTCTCTGTCCTCCAAGATCCTAGACTGCCCTCCCAAGGCGGAGACAGCATCAGATTACTTCTCACGTGCACAGCGCACGGTTCGCAGTGCTGGCTGGGCACCCGGCACACATGTGCTAATCTGAATCCTGAATGACACAAAAATACTATATACGCTATCTTCAGTAACTCAATGTATAAATAATGCAAATACCAGAAAGTTCTGCAGAACGGTGGCTTAGCTACTGTAATGGGAACTTAGTTTCTGCAGCAAAATTTCGTGATGTGACTGGTCAACTAGTCTTCTTGTCTTTTTTAAGTAAGCTCTACCCCCAACATGGGGCTCAAACCCATGACCCCCAAGATGGAGAGTCGTACGCTCCCCTGACTGAGCCAGCTGGGCACCCCACAGTGGTTGAGCATTCTAAGAATAAAGTCCTCTCTAGATTATATATGCATATATATTTATTTAGTCATTGTTTCCACCTGGACAATTTCCATCTTTATGTGCCTGGAATGACAGGTACATTTTGTTTTTTAACAATTGTATCTATTTACTTACTTATTTACATCCAAGCTCCTTCGCATCCAGTGCAATGATTTCAGGAGTAGAATCCAGTGGTTCATCCCCTACGTATAACACCCAGCGCTCATCCCCACCCGAGTCCTCCTTAACGCCCCTCGCCCACTCGGCCCAGCCCCCCAGCCCCAGCCCCTCCAGCAACCCTCGGTTTGTTCTCGGTATTTACGGGTCTCTTACGTTTTGTCCCCCTCCCTGGTTTTATATTAGTTTTGCTTCCTTTCCCTTCTGTCCACCTGTTTTGTATCCTAAATTCCATATATGGGTGAAAGACAGTCCTTTCTAAACCGATGAAATAAGCTTTGAAAACCCTACATATTCCCATCAATACAGAACAGACACAGCCAAACACAAACGAACGGGTTTTTGAGCCCGTCCCCGCTGGGTTTGCATGAGCTGCCACTTCCCGAGGATGTGACCGAGTGAGCCGAGTTCCCTGGTGGCCGTGTCACCACCTGTGGTTACCTGTAAAACAGCCTCTATTATTGTCACCGTCTTCCCAGTTCCAGGAGGCCCAAACAGAATGTACGGGAGCGGGCGGCAGTCGCCACTGAGGATTCTTCGAACCGCTAACTTCTGGTTTTCATTGAGCACAGGATTGAAAAATTCCTTTTCTCCCGCCTTGGGGATCCGGACTGCATTTGCTGGATTCGGAGCGGAGAAGCGGGGTTAGGCCCAGCCGGAGCACGGGCCACCGTGACGGCCAGTCGGGGGCGGGGGGCCCCTCGGCGCCCGCTGCTCAGGCGCTCTGTCGAACGGCCTGAAACTCGTCAGGCAGAGCCGGGAGAAGCAGCTCAGCTGCGGGCAAAACCACAGGCCACTTAACTCCTTTTTCTAGTCTACGTGTGCGGCATCGCCTAACGTGCTGGAGGTGCGCTCTGGCCAAGGTCAAAGAAAATAGCCCGTAGTCACGTCTCCGTTGGAGGACCTGACCTGAAACCTCACGTCCCCACCCAGTCTCCAGTGGAGACACGAGTGTTGTGTTGTCGCTCTGGCTGCGCTCGGACCACACCCGCCTCCCGACGCGGCTCACTTCTGCAGGAGAGGCCCGAGCATCCACATTACCTGGCTTTCTGGCAAAGGCTGCCAGCCACGGTGTGTCCTGGGCACCAGCCCGCCTCTCCTTTGCTGCGTGTTTACTTTGGTCCTTCCTGGATTTCCGATTCTAGAAAAAAACATGAAGAACGATGGCCTCAAAAAAACCCTGTGTTTACACGACTTTTAAGAGTGAACATAAACACCTGCCAACGTTCTACTCGTTTTTTTTTTTTCTTTTTGCCTGGATCCCCCGTTCTACTTATTTAACAGATCTTTGCATGGATGACGGGTCATAGGTTTCAAAACATAACAAAAATACACAGTATCTGATAAAAAAAAGCCGCTAAAAGGTTTATTTTTTTTTTAAGTCCCCTTACAAAAATATATGTAACAGACTAAATCCCATGGTGGTGACTGCAGAACAAAGGGTTACATGTACCCGACTAAGGTGTAGTTTCTCTCTCTCATCCTTCCCACTGCACCTGCTCACCTGCCAAGGAGAGCCCACAGTGGCCGAAGGCAAGTCCTGGGGTCCCTTGCTCCCCTGGAACCCCTGAGGCAAAACCCTTTTCTGGCAGTGTGAACAAGCCCTCGCAAGCACAGCTCACGTCAGAACTTGCTCGGAGCGTCACCGGCCTCCCAGGCACCGCCACGGGCCGGCGGGACTCCTCGATCAGCGCTGCTCCCGATCCTACACAACCGGTTGTGGGTGAGTTTAAACGTAAACGGAGTTTGTCCTGGACCAAGGGAACTGGTTTCCAAATATCCCCCATTACACACAATGCTGTATCTCTGTGCGTCACAGGATTACTTTCATAGGACGGATCCTAGAAGGTAAATAGTTGCTAAAAGTTTCATTTAGGAGCGCCTGGGTGGCTCAGTCAGTTAAGCGTCTGACTTCAGCTCAGGTCATGATCTCGTGGTCCATGAGTTCGAGCCCCGCATCAGGCTCTGTGCTGACAGCTCACAGCCTGGAGCCTGCTTCCAATTCTGTCTCCGTCTCCCTCTCTGCCCCTCCCCCACTTATGCGTGCGTGCACGTGTGCGCGCACTCTCTCGCTCTGAAAATATAAACATTAGTAAAATTAAAAAGTTTCACTTAGGAATTCTATACATATTGCCAAATTTTAGTCCAGAAGGACACAGCAATTTACCTTCCCATGTGGTGTGCGCACCTAAGGTGCACAATTGGACAAGTTGTGACACACGAACACACATGACACCATCACAATTAGATAAACACAACTACTGAGCTCACAAAACGTCCCCCATTGTCAACAGAGCGGTTACAGTTCCTAGTATGCTTCACACACGGAAGCCTAGATGATGCACTTTTTGTCCGACATCTCTCCAGTGTGACCAACTGTCCGGAGGCTCACCTGCCTCACCCCTCCCTGCTGAGTACCACTCCACCACAGCATAATGCACTTCCTTCATCCACTCGCATGGGGACACTGGGTTGGTCCCGTGCTGGCCATTACCGAGAGCTGCTGTCAATGTTTGTGCATGAACCCTTGTAGGGATGTGTTGCTGGGGCCAATGCCAGGAGCGAAGCGGTTGAACGGTATGCCAAGTGCAGGTCTACCTTCCTGAAGGATCTTTTTCAAAGCAGCTGTGCCATTTTGCACCCAGCGGCCTGTGTCAGGCTCTAGCTGCTGCACGTGCGCATGACCCTTAGCGTGGGCGGTCCTGTTCATTTAACTTTGGTTATTCTAATACGGGTGTAGTGGCAGCTCACTGTGTTGTAACTTGTGTTCCCTACTGACTAATGCTGAGTATCTTTTCATGACTTCCATTTGCATACAGACAGTCCCTGACAATGGTTTGTGATGGTGTGAAAGTGGTATACATTCTGTAAAAACTGTAATTGGAATTTTTTTTTTTTTTGAGAGACAGAGAGAGACAACGCGAGCAGGGGAGGGGCAGAAAGAGAGGGAGACACAGAATCTGAAGCAGCTCCAGGCTCTGAGCTAGCTGTCAGCACACAGTCCGATGCGGGGCTCGAACCCACGAACTGTGAGATCATGACCTGAGCCGAAGCCGGACACTTAACCGACTGAGCCGCCCAGGCGTCCCGTACTTGGAATTGCAATGTGGATCTTTTCCCGGGCTAGCGGTACATGTGCTACGATCCTCCTGTGTTGCTGGGCAGCAGCCTCAGCCCCCAGTCAGCCCACCATCACCAGGTCAACAGCCACCCTGTACCCAGACGCCGCTCTGTCACTTTGAGTGCAGCACTCAGTACACTGCATGAGATGCTCATCACTTTACTATCAACAGGCGTTGCATTAGCGGATTCCGCCGCACTGTTACACGCACATCTGAGGTAAGCTAGGCCAGGCCGTGATGTTTGGTAGGTGGAGTATTGAACGCATTGCAAACTCAGGGTATTTTCCACCTATGCCGAGTTTAACGGGGTGTGACCCACTGCAAGTGGAGTCAGATCTGTATATTCTTTGGTAAAGTATCTGTTCATGTCTTTGGTTCAGTTTTAAGAGTCTCATAGCGATGAGCTGGCTGGGCGCTGCTTAGTTGTTTTAAACTGAGTATTTCTTCAATTACTGAGATTGCACACTTCCTTGTTCTCAATATGTCTTTCCTCAGGTATGTGATTTCCAAGTATTTTCAGTCTGCCATTTGTCTTTTCATTGTCTTAACCATGTCTTTTGAACAGCAAAATATTTTATTTCGTTGGAGTCCAAACTGATCAATTTTTTACTTTGTGGATCACATTCTTAGCATCACACCTAAAAGCTCTTTGCCTTACCTAAATATATTAAGATTTTCTCTTATGTGGTTTTCTAGGAATTTTACGGTTTCAGGCTTATATTTAGGGCTATGATCCATTTTGAGTTAATCTTTGTGCATGCAGGGAGGTATGGACCCAGATGCATACCTCTGCATACAGACACCTGATTGTCCTAGCACCTTTTGTTAAAGATGATCCTTTCCCAACTCTGCCTGCCTTTGCACCTTTATACAAAGTCAATTGTCCAAATTCCTGGTCTATTTCCAGGCATTCTATTCTGTTCCACTGATACATTTACCTTGTATTGGTAAGATAATTGTAATTACTGTATTGGTTGTTGTAACTTAGTAAAACATCTCAAGAACAGGTAGTGTGAGTTCTTAGAGTTTGTGGTTCTTTTTCAAAGTTGTTCTGAAAATCCTAGGCCTTTTTCATTTCCATAGAGATTTTGGAGTTGGCTCGTCAATTTCTACAAAAATGTCTGCTGAGATCTGGACCTGACGAGCATGCAGTTTGGGGATTGGTTTGGGTTTTCTGATACATGAACAGTTTCTCTCATCAGTGTCGTGAGGACTCCAGGGGTACAGTCTTGCAGCACATCTTTTGTTGGGTTTATCTCTAATGATTAAAAAGATTTGGATGCTACCTTACGTGGTATTAAAATTTCAGTTCTGGGTGTTTAATGCTAGTACATATATAATTTATTTTTGTATATTAACCTCGTATCTTGCAAGCTTGCTTGTCACTTACTAGTTCCACTAGCTTCTTTTTAGATCCGTCAGATTTTATACACAATATGGGTGCCTCTGATTTTTCTTGCTGTGCTGCTGGTCTACACCCTCCTTACAGTGTTGAGCGTCAGTGGCAGGAGCGGATATGTCTTGATCCTCATGGGAAAAGTGCATTTTGTCTCTCACTGTAGGTTTTTAGGTGAAGGAAGTTCCCTTCCATTTCTAGTTTGCTAAGCTTTTTTGATTAGGAATGGATGTTGGGTTTTGTCAGATGCTTTTTCTATGTCTATGGAGATGATGGTTTTTCCTTTTTAGTTTGTTAACATGCTGAATATCATGGACTGATTTTGGAATGTTAAAGCAGCCTCTCATTCCTGGGATGAACCATTCCTGGTCTCTTTCGTATATACACCCACACCCACACACATATATAAGTTCTCTAGACAAACAACCAGTAAGACATTCATATATACAGCTAATAAGATATTTCTTACAAGAAATTGGCTCATGTGATGACAGAGGCTGAGAAGTTCAGGGTCTGCTGCTGGCAAGCTGGGGACAGAGAGTTAACAGTACGAGTCCAAAGGCAGGAAAAGACAGATGTTCCCACTCAAAGGAGTAGAGCAGCAGGTGTCCCTCTGAGCCTGCTTGCTCGGTTCAGGATTCCCAGGAGGGATTACCCTCCCACTCCCACCCAGTACAACCCCCCTACCCGCTAATCCCACCCAGAAAACAAGATTTAACTAGGTATCGAACACCCTGGGCTCCAGGCTAGCTGACACATCAAACTGACCACCCCAGTACTCTTCATCGATCTTCTTCAAAATCTATAGTCCGTAGTGATATCACCTGTCTCCCCCCAGATTCTGGTCATCTGTGTCTTCATGCTTTTCCCTCATCTGTCTTGGAAGTTTATCAACTTTATTGATCTTTTCTGAGAACCAGCTTTTGGGTTCACGAATTCCTCTACCATTCTTCTGTTTTGTATTTCGATGACTTCTGTACCAATGTTTATTATTTTCTCTCCTTTGCTTAGTTTGTATTTCATTTATTCTTATTTTTCTGGTTTTCTGAGGAAGCTGAGGTCACTGATTTGAAGCCTTTATTCTCTTGCTGTTGTCACTCAGCACTATAAATCCCCCATAACGAGGGCTCTAGCAGCACCTTGCAGTGTTTGAGGTGCTGCACTGTCACTTTCGTGTTGGTATAAACACTTTCTAATCTATTGATTTCTTCTGTGATCAGTGGGTTGCATACGAGTGTGTTTTTGGTTTCTCAAGATTTGGGGATTTTCCAGAGATCCTTCTGCTGTTGATTTTTAACTTGAGTCCATGTGGTCAGACAACACATCTTGTATCACTTTCATCCTTTTGAATTTGATGGCCTTGTTCTATGGCCCCAAATAAGTCTACAGTAGTGAGTGTTCTGTGTCCACTTCTACACAAAGTGCACGCACTCAGTTCTTTCTAGGTGGGGTGCTCTATAAACCTCCCTCAGGTCACAGAGGCTGACTACTGTTTAGGTCTCCTGCATTGTCGCACCTTCAGTTGGTCTGTTCTGTGATTAATGGAGGGAGGGGTGCTGACATCACCCACCTGCACAGGAAACTTGTCTAGTTGTCTCTGCAGTTTTATCAGTTTCTGTTTCATGTGCCCGGAGTCTGTAATTAGTGAAGTGTCTAGGACACTCCTGAGATTTTCTTCTTCGTTACTCTGACACCACCTTTATCCTACCTGTGTTCCGAAACCTACTCTGATGTTTGCACAGCCACCCCATCCTGTGATTGTTGCCATCTTTTCTTGTTGATGATACCTTTTCTCATCTTTTATTTGTGTCTTTGTATTTAAAATGTGTTTCTTACAGGAAGCATATAGTTTGGTCTTTTCTTTTTATCTAATCCGGCGATCTCTGCCTCTTAACTGCTGTGTTTAGACTGCAAACACGTAATGTGATCACTGATGTCGTCACATGTAGCTCTCTCACTTTGCCATTTGTTTTCTCTGTGTCTCAATTGTTCTAGATACACAACTGTAGCCAGAGATGCCAATACCCACTCTAAATCACTGCACAAGTGGGTAGGAGTAAGTCAGGTCATGGTATAGTTGTCCATGTGTCCCTCTTTTTCTGCCTACTTTTGAATTATTTTTATAATTCCCTTTTATCTCCTTTGCTGGTCTAGCTCTTTATATTTGTTATTTAGTAGTTGCTCTAGGATTTAGAGTGTGTACCTTTAACTGATCACAATTTACTGCAAGTGAATTATACTAATATAAGAGAAGTGATCCTCTCTTCTTCCATCCCTTGTTTAGATCTACGTATGTGACAGACTCTGTAATACATTGCTACTATTTCAATGGCCTAAAAAAAGCAATTATGTTTTTAAAAATTATGAAAGGTTATCACAGTAAGAACATTTCACTTCAGATCTTCCCTCTTAAAAAATGTTCCCGTGTCCAGTACAGCAGGTAAAGGCAGGTCAGATCCGCACAGCACACCTCCAGTGCTTGCTCCCCCTGCAGAACTCAGACTTCGTGCCCTCTGGGCAGCAGCTCTCCATTCCCTTCCCCCAGTCTCTGGCGACAGCATTCTACTTCTGACTCCATGGGTCTATTTTAGAGATCTCATATGAGATGGATCCTGCAGGATGTGGTCTTCTGTGACTGGCTTATTTCTCTGAGTATAATGTCCTCCAGGTCCATCCTGTCATCACATTTTATAGGATTTTCTTCTGTTTAAAAAGTCCGTTATTGGGGCACCTGGGTGGCTCAGTCGGTTAAGCTTCTGACTTCGGCTCAGGTCATGATCTCATGTTCGTGGGTTCGAGCCCCGCATCAGGCTCTGTGCTGACAGCTCAGAGCCTGGAGCCTGCTTCTGATTCTGTGTCTCCCTATCTCTCTGTCCCTCCCCCTCTCATGCTCTGTATCTCTCTGTATCAAAAATTAAAAAAAACATTAAAAAAAAAAAAAGTCCGTTATTGGGCCCCAGGGTGGCTCAGTTGGTTGAGCATCTGACACTTGACTTCAGCTTCGGTCATGATCTCACAATTGTGACTGAGCCGAGTCAGGCTCTGCACCAAGTATGAAGCCTGCTTGAGACTCTCTCACTTTCCCTCTGTCCTTCTCTCCTGCATGAATGTGCTCTCTCTCTCAAATAAATTAAAAAATCAGTTAAAAAGTCCTTTTAAAGAAGATTTTAAGTAAAATATTCTTTAAATGTATGTACCCATTTATCATTTCTGGTCCTTTTCGCTCCTCTGGGCAGACCCTCATGTTCATCTGGGGTCATTTCCGTGTGCTGTAAGGGTTCTCACAGCTGGTGGTGCAGGTCAGCGGGTAACCCGCCTGCCCCATCATTCAGCTCGTGCATGTTTGAATAACTGTGTGTGTCCTCTTCATTTCCGAAGTGTTGACTGGGCACAGAGTTCTAGGCGGACAGTTCTTCCTGCCGGCACCTTCCTGAGCCACTCCTGTCAATAAGAAGTCTGCTGCCATTCTTTCTTCTGCTCCTCTGCATATAATGAGACTTTGTTTCTAAGGTTTGTAAGCTCTTTCTAAGTAACTTGTAGGAATTTGATGATCATGTGTCTCAGTGCAGTTCTCTTCAGATTTCTTGTTCTTTAGGTCTCTTAAATTTCCTGGATATATATGTAGGTTTATAGTTTTCATTGACTGAGAACAATTTCCACTATTTTTTTTCCCTAGTATTTCTTACACTCCCCTCTCTGGGACTCCAAGTGCATGGATGCAAGGCTGAGGGTAGTTGTCCCACAGCTCACTGACGCTTTTTTTTTTTTAATACACTTTAGTTTTTGGAGGATTTTTTTTTAAATTCTTCTTTATTGTTTCGCTTTGCTGAGTTTCTATCCATGTTCAAGTTCACCCGTATTTCTGACTGTAGTGTCTAGTCTATTAATTGTCTGATATATTTTTCATCTTACACTGAGTTTTTGTCTCCGGAAATTTGTCTTTTATTGTTTATATCTCCACTGAATGTGCTTGTGTTTTCCTCTCCTTTATAAGCTTATGGAATATAATTATAGTAACTGTTTTAATGTCCACGTCTGCTAATTACTCCACTGTTATTTTTTTGACTATTATAAAAATTTATTTAACAAAAAAGTTCAATATGAAAATGCACTACTTGACTTTTATATAGTAGTAAAACAGGAGCTATGGAGAGAGGACATGTGGAAGCCCCTGGTTTCTTCCAGAACACACCCATTGTTAACAATACTCATTCCAAGGCTTCTAACATGATAACTATTTCCTGGAATTACTGCCATTACAATATTGTTCTGTTGCCCACTAGTTGCCATCTCCACACATTCATCTATCACAAGATTCAATAAAGGGATTGAGCCCCCACAATATTCCCTGGACATGTCTGCCACCATTTAATTTCAATGATAATTTCTCATCCATAAATTTTTCAGCTCGGGAGGGTGAGCTTTGTTAATAGTGTCCACTCGGCAAGCTCAAAGATGCCTCCAAAAGGAATTCGTGGCATCCTTCTTGCTCCTGGATTAGGCCTGGCGTACCACTGTTATTTTCTTGAGTTCAGCTGATTGAATTAAAACAATTTTTTTCGAGAGTGCACAAGTTGGGGAGGGGCAGAGAAAGGGGGAGGACAGGAGGATCTGAAGCAGGCTCCGCGTGCTGTCAGGGCAACCCAACGTGGGGCTCAAACCCACAAACCGTGAGATCATGACCTGAGCTGAAGTCAGATGCCCAACCAAATGAGCCACCCAGGTGCCCCTGAAATTTATTATGTGTTGTGTTTTCAGTTTATTACTGGATTAGATACCAGACATTGGGCATTTTACACCTTGTGTATATGTCTGTACTCCTGCAACTATCCTGGACTTTGGCCGTGGGATGTGGCAGCACTGCTTGGAGAGCTGCTCTCCGTTGGGCCATCAGATGGATGGGGGTGGCAGGCAGTGTAGGGCTAGCCTCTCCCCACTCCTCAGGCAACACCCTCTGAGGACTCTACTTGTCGCCCTGTGAATTCTCTGGCTGTGGGAACAAGCCATTCCTAGCATGGGGTGGCGAGGGCGGGGCGGGGCGGTGACCGGGCTTCCTCTCTGCTCTCCAGAACTTCTTTCCCAGGCTCGGGTCTCTTCCTCACAGGCGTGCATTCGTGAGACAACTCCAGCGGGGGCCTCTGCAGACCCAATGGCTCTTTTTGTCCTGTGCCCTCCCCCAGTCCTCTGCCCTGTGAATGCCATCCATCTTGTCCTTAGGCTGCCAGGTGTGTCTCCTGAATTCTGTAGGTCACCGGCCTCCCTTTCTGCTCCCGGCCTGGGAACTCTGAAGGCTGTCAGCTGGGGCAATCACAGGGGTCACCTCATTTGCTTCCTCCGTCAGGAATCACTGTCCTAGGATATGCGATACACAAAAGTCTGAAACTGTTGTGTGTTTTGTCTGATTTTTAGTTAAGGGAGGAAGGTAAATTCAGTCTCTGTTGGTTGATGTGTGGAATGACCTCAAGTTTATCTGCAATCTAGCTTATCCAGAAGAAGATAACGTTCTGCATTTAAAAATATTAAGACTCAGCTAATGAGGAATGTGATTCACACAAACAGCACTGGCTCCCCCACCTCACGTCCCCCACCAGGATTACAGACCCTCCCTGAGAAGCAGGCCACTGGGTGGACCAGTGAGCGAGGTGCTGCAGGTGACACTGTGTCTGTTCCACTGAAGAGCCCTTTCTGCTTTTAGATCTGGTAAGAAATAAAGATGATTTTAATGGAAACTTTTTTGCTGTTCCCTTCATAGAATTTTCTGGGAACAGGCAGGTAGGTATTCTAAACCTATCATTTTTGCATTTTTGGAGAGGGGCTATAAAATGGTAAAAGAATTTCTAAATATTAGATAGAATTAAAATTATGTATTTTTTATAAATTTAAAACATGCTCAAAAAAGCAAATTCGAACAGCACAGTACTATAGGTTACAACCTCCATCACAGACATGAGAGAGTTTTTCTCATTACTGGAAACACAATGATAAACAACTTCCGTTTTACTAATATAAACGTATGGACAGCCTAGACAACAGCTAGCACAGAACAGGCACTACGTAAACTATTCATGGAACCGGATTACATAAATGAAAAATAAAATATCTTTATAATCTTCACAAAGATTACAAATGTTGGGGTGCCTGGGTGGCTCAGTCCATTAAGCGTCTGACTCTTGATCTTGGCTCGTCACGATCTCAAGGTTCCTGAGTTTGAACCCCACATTGGGCTCTGTGCTGATAGCGTGGAGCCTGCTTGGGACTCTCTTTCTCTCTCTCTCTCTCTCTGTTCCACCACTGCACATATATGCACATGCTCCCTCTTGCTCTCTCTCTCAAAATAAATACTTAAAGGGGCACCTGGGTGGCTCAGTCGGTTAAGCATCCGACTTCGGCTCAGGTTATGATCTCATGGTCTGTGGGTTCGAGCCCCACGTCGGGTTCTGTGCTGACAGCTCAGAGCCTGGAGCCTGCTTCGGATTCTGTGTCTCCTTATCTCTCTCTGCCCCTCTACCACTCATGCTCTGTCTCTCTCTCAAAAATAAACATTAAAAAGAAAAAAATAAATACTTAAATCCACAAAAAAACAAAGATTACAAATCTTAACAATTTGGTGGACGTATATTCTTCCAGACATTTCCTATGCATATATAATCATATAAATGTGCCTGTCCGAGTGTACAAAAAAAGCACAGAATTTTAAAATAAAATGATAAGCTCAGATAAACAGACCTGCGTCTTGGTTTTCTCCACTTACTGTACCATATAACTCTATATAAACTTTACAGTAAACCTGTTGTGTAAATATCTTAGACTTTATTTATTTAGAGAGAGAGAGAACGAGCAGGCACACATGCGAGTGGGGGAGGGGCAGAGAGAGGGAGACAGAGAATCCTAAGTAGGCTCTGTGCTAACAGCCTAACACAGGGCTCGATCCCACAAACCACAAGAACATGACCTGAGTCAAAATCAAGAGTTGGACATTTAACCTACTGAGCCATCCCAGGCGGCCCTGACTATCTTACTCTTTATTTGAGTTGTGATCTTGGGTTATTTCTGAACTACATCCTTCTAAAATTCCAGGCCATGGAGAGCTAATATACTATCTATTGAAATATTTCAAAGTAATCAAAGCAATACCTTGGTGGTGGGCTGTCCATCATGTTTGGTGTCTTGTGCGTAGTTCCAATTTACTGCCACTTGGGGAGACTGTAAAATGATTTCTTCTGGAAACAACACTTTTAAAACAAGGTAAGAAGGTAGATATTACTGAAAAGCTTAAAAAAGATGAATAGAAGCAACCTAGGCCTTTCCCTTCTGGGTCCTGGACTTGGTTTCTCAGTTACAACAGAATACCAGTACTGTGTATTGTTCACAACAAAGTCATCTGCCTGTTTGGAGGTACAAAAGTAAATTACATTAAGAAGGGGAAAGCACAGGGCAACGACTTCATTTTCAGTAATTTAAGCATGCTATTTTCACACAGATGAAATAGTAAAGAGACGCTGAAACTTGCCAATGGCAAAGAAAAACTCTGGATATCACCTAATTTTACTTGTAATATATGACCGAAGAGACTGTGTTTTATACAAAATTTTACAAGGAACTTATAAAAATACTCTGGGAAGAAGTAAAACCATCATTCCACAAAAATAATACCTTTTACACCTAAGTGGATGACGTGTTCAAGTGCAAAGTGACACCGTCTGCTTGTGGTCCTGCCAGAGAGAGAACAATATAACATAATTCACCTCCAGTTTAGGAGTACTAAGTCTAGTACTGGTCACGGGAATCTAACCTGTACAAGTACTTACAAAGGGGCCGTGTTAGAGTCAGAGCTCCGAGGTTCTCAGAGGCCCCTCGGGGGAGTCTGGAGCACCGGGGCTCACGTGCAGTGTGTGTCTATACACGACATGACAACATTAGGAGTTTTATAGAAAAACTTTAAACAGAAACATCCCATGTATCGGGACAGCAGGGACTCCTTCCTTTCTGGGAATATTTCTCTTTTAAATATATGAAAAGAACAAATTGGGGCAATAAAAGGAAATATAGCCTAAAATATTAATACTACGACATCAACAACAAAGTTATTTTGATTTGAAATTCACAATTCAAAGTTAAAAGATAGACCGAGGCTTATTAACAATTTTAGGAGTTTGAGCAAAACTTGATCCGAACGAGGCAGCATCCCAGGCAGCAGACGGCAGGGGCCCTGAGGACTGTCCAATAGGAAGGGCTCCTGCAGCCCGAAGGGAGAGGCACAGGGAGTTGTCCCAGGAGACACAGGGGGCTGGCTCTCCCCAGCTCACTCCCTGCAGGGGCAGGCAGGGGTCTGGCAGGCCCAGCCTCACCAGTCCTGACCAGGTGGTTCCCCACTGGCCGGCCAAATGTGTAATTACCTCCCTGTTTGGTGACCTGGCACTTAGCATAAGCCACTCTGTTGTGGGCCTACCTTATGTCTTAACACAACGAAAAGAATAAAAAATGTAAAGTAAAACCTCATCTTCAATGAAACAAGATGACCAAAGCTCCAAAGCACAAACGAAGATGGACGTCTGTTCGAGAAACAACATCTGGCCTCAAAGAAACAAAGGTATAAGAGCTGCTCCATGTCATCTCAGAAATCGGGCCACATACACGTTTCTGGAAAATTCAGACTTTTGAGCCCAAACACCAAATGATTGTTTCTCACCTGAATCATGAGGTGCAGAGCAGACGCTTTGACGTCGCTCACAGGAGAGTTGTGGGGTGGGGGTGGGGGGTGAGTGCACAAGCCCAGCCCTGAGGGACCCTCCCTCTGGGCCCCTGGCACAAAGGCTCCTGGCAGCCCCACTCTGCCCTGCAAGGAACCTTCACAAATAGTTACCTGGGATACAAGAAACTCAAGCAGATCAATTAAAGGGGAAGAAACTGCGGAAGGACTTCAGGCCTTCCAGGGGGAGGCTTTCCAACCTCTGTGCCTGGTGGGCCGGTGCCACCCCGCCTCTGCCTGAGAGGAAGGAGGTGAGCTTCCCAAACCTTTCGAAAGACACAACAAAGACTGGACCATGTGACAAAGACAGCGCCAAGCAAACTACATAAGCTCGTCAACCCGCAGATCACCGCCTTGCTTCCAAAGAGCATGCAAAACGGGAATAAAATATTTCTCAACAAATCTCAGAAGCACATTACAGGAGGAATTCACCAAAACAAAAATAACATCATGTTTTTCACTCTAGACGCACAAGAAGGGTTTGATCCGAAGTTACCCACTGGAAACACTTCCTCTTACGGGCACGCCAAAGATAAGCAGTAATGATCTCAAGAAGCGCCAAAAAGGCAATGAGTGTAACAGGTTAAAACGGAGACCGGTGAATCATTTCCCAATTTGACTAACCTGAAGAACAGCAAGATACTAAATGGTAAAATCCTAGAGGTGTTTGCACTAAAATATGAAACAAATCAGAGATGGAAAACCATGACAAAAACAGTGGAACATATGGGGTGGGAGCGAACACAAACAAGAATTCCACATGAGGACAAAGAATCAAGGAACAGAACACAGAGAACTTTCCTAAGTTCGATCTACTGATGAAGAAGAGACTTCAAGCGGCAAAGATGCCAGTTCTCCGTCCACTTTCACGTCACTGTACAAAGAAGATGATTTACCGCCTCGCGATTCCCAGCAGCAAACACCTGCGACCGAATCAGACCCCGGCTGGGCGACCTGTGCTCGACCCTCCACGGGACAGCACTCACCCAGCACCAAACTCCAAAATCACAAAGGAAGAAGGGTCTCCAGTCAATGACCTCAACTTCCATCCCCAGAAACTAGAAAAAGGAGAGCAAATGGAACCTAAATAAATAAATAAATCATAAAGACCAGAGCAGAAATCAATGAAATAAAAAGTAGAAAGACCCTGGAAAATATGAATGAAATCAAAGTTGATTCCCTCCTAAGGCTGAACTGAAAAACCTATAACCAGACTGAAGAGGGGATGAGAAGGTACATATTTCCACTGTCAGGAACGAGAGTGTGACAACACCAGGACACGCTCGACAAGCACTGCTAACAAGGTAACAATAGGGCAGTTTCATGCAAATAGATTTCTTGAATGAAATGCACAAATTCTTTTCCATAAGACACGTCCTGCCGAAGCTTACTCAATACGAAATTGATAACCTGAATGGTTACCGATTTATTAAGGAAATCAAACCTGTAGTCAGAAAGCTTCCCACAAAGAAAGCTCCAAACAGAGAAGGCTTTACTGGCAAATTCCACCAAGCGTTTAAGGGAGACGTAATACCTATTCTACATACTCTACACAAACTATCCCCAAAAATGGGGGAGGAAGTGATGCTTTTTAACTTACTGTGAGGCCAACGTTATCCTGATACCAAAATCAGAAAAAAGATAATTTCAAGAAACTACAGACCAACATACCTCATGAACACAGATGCAAAAATTAATAAAATCTTGGCACATCAGATCGAACAGTATATTAAAGGAAATCACATTATGGCCAAATGAGGCTTATTCCAACAATGCAAAGTTGATTTTGCATTAGAAAACCGTTCAGTGTAACTACCTTAATAGACTAAAAAAAAAAAAAAAAAAGGAAAACCACATGACCAGCTCGATACAGAAAGCATCTGACAGAATCTCACACCCAGTCATGACTGAATGCTCGCGGCACACTTGAGTCCATCTCCTCAACCTGACGGAGGGCTGAGTACAAACGGCTTGCATCCAGCTCACATGGTGCTTAACGGTTCAAGACTGACATGGGGCGCCTGGGTGGCTCGGCCTGTTAAGCGTCAGGCTCTGGCTCAGGTCATGATCTCACGGTTGGTGGGTTCGAGCCCTGCATCGGGCTCTGCACTGACAGCTCAGAGCCTGGAGCCTGCTTCAGATTCTGTGTCTCCTTCTCTCTCTGACCCTCCCCTGCTCATGCTCTGCCTCATCTCACTCTCTCTCTTAAAAAATAAATATATGTAAAAAAAAATTAAAAAAAACAACAAAAAAGACTGATGAATGCTACACCCTCAGGTCAGGAACAAGGCCACGTCTATGGACTGCCGTTGTAGCCAGTGCAGTCAGGCAAGGAAAAACAATGCATCTAGATAAAAAAGGAAGCAATAAAACTCTTTATTTGAACATAAAAACTGTATATGTAGAAAATCCTACATAATCTGTAAAAGCTACCAGAACCGTTAGATGCATTTAACAATTCTCAGGATATGAAATTAATATACAAAAAAACCCTGCATTCGTAAATAGCAGCTATAAGTAATTTTAAGTTAAAATTACTTACTGTTTACAACAGCATTACAGTTTTTTAAGAGTTGGAACAATCTGACAGAAGATAAGGAAACATGGCCAGTGAGCGGTACAGACACTGGTCGGAGACCCAAAACACAGCCCTGACTAGATGGAGAGAGGGACCATTTTCAAGGGTTGTAAGCCTCAATATTAATGTGTCAACTCTCCCTTAAATGGACCTAAAAATTCAACGTAATCCCAATCAGAACCTCAACAGGTGTTTTGTAGAAACTGACAGGCTGACTCTTAAAAAGGCACACAGGAACACCAAAGACCCCAAAGAGCCACAACAACTTGTCACCCAGAGGACAGGGAGGAGGTCTTCTACTGCGTGGCTCAGGACCCGCCAGCATCAAGAACCTGTATGAATGGCAAACAAGCACACGGAGAAGCGCTCAGCTCATCACTCAGGAGGGAGGTGTGGACCCAAGCCACAGCGAGGCGCCACATCACGGCTAGTGGCTCGTGGAAGGACTAAAACTGTAAGACTGACCAACCCAAGGGCTGTGAGCAGGTGGGGCAAGGGGACCCTCACACAAGCTGGTGGAAATGCAAACGGTGCGGTTGCTTCAGAAAACAGCTTGGCACTTCCTTAACAAGCTGAGTGCCCCGGCACCACAGGACCCAGCCATCACACCGGCCCACCCAAGAGAAAGGGACTCGAGTCCATCCAAACACCTGTACACAGAAGTTCACAGCAGCTCTCTTTGTAATGATCAATGTACGGAAAAACCCAGTGTCCACCCACAGGTGACTGGACAGGTGAGCTGTGGCAGATTCTTACGATGAAATATACGAAGGCAGAAAAAGGAAGGAAACCAGAATCACTGTTATACACCTGAAATTAATGTGACACTGAATGTCAACCATAATTTTTAAAAAGGCAACAAAATCAGGTAACAGTGTGATCGAATCTCAAAATAATTCAGCTAAGGGAAAGAAAGATGCCAGGCAAAAAAACAGTAGGTCTTGTATGTTTCCATTCACGTAAAACCGTACAAAGTACGAACGAATTAGTGACGGAAAGTGCGGCCCTCGCCCTGGGAGTGGCGGGCGGAGAAGGAACAAGGAAGGGGCCCAGGGAAGCGTCTGTGGTGGCGGATGTGCGCTCTCTCTGGACTCTGGAGTGGCTTTCACGGGACACACACACCCAGCTCCTCAAACCGTATGCTTTCTAATGGCACAGGTGACCACACTTACGTTGTATCCTGGAAGGCCTGCTTTTTTCAAAAAGGAATCGGCCTGCAGGAAGTAAGCACTGCCCACCTGCCCTGTCCAAGGCCCGAGGCCCCGCCCCCAGCTCTGTTCAACCCGCGCCCGCTCATCTTCTGTCTTTCCTAACAAGTGGGGAATACACTTTTTTTTGAGGCGGGAATTCTGATTTTGCATAACAATGGAAGCAACCTAAAAACTAAACGGGACAAGCAGAGCCTCCGCATCAGAGGTGGCAGCTGGGCTCAGGCTGAGCCACCCTCCGCTCCCACCCTGTCTCTCATTTCTTCCACCCTCCACCTGGCCGCCCACCAGCCTGCTCGAGACCAGGGCCCGCGTCCCAGTTCGCTGTCTTCCAGCAGCCCCTTGCCACCAGTACCAGGCCCGTAGACCCTCTGGCTGTTCTTGGATACCTTCTCTCTGGCTCAGTCCCATGGCCTGTCACGCCTGCTGTCTGTCCTGCGTCCTTGTCCTTCCGTAGGCCCACTAGAGCACCACCCTCCTCCCACGCTACTTTCTCCTCCCTCCCCAACTTCTCCTCCCCTTTGAGTGGGCCTGCAGCACGTTCCAGGGACCCTCAGTCAGAAATGTCCGAGGACAAATCAGCTCTTTCGTCCTGCCCAAGGACACCTGTCCCACCTGGCCAGACCCACCTCCTCCCACAGGTGCTTCCTTGCCCCCGTCACCCCTACCATCACAGGGGCTCCACTGAGCTGGTTTCTCTCATTTCTAACAGCAGAGCCATCCCCTTCCTGGACCTCACCTAGTTCCCATTCCACCTGCTCTGCTTCCATGGCCGAACAACGGCCTCTCCCCGCGGGCCCTCAACCCATTCACACCCAACACACCTCGACTAGTGGCAGTCCCAACACCCAAACGTTCCTTAAAAAAGACTATTATAAAAAAAAATCTCTGATCTTAAAATTAGCACCTTCTCATACTTAAAAGATACAGACACTGGAACAACAAGCAACAGACCTAGAGAAGTTCTCTGTAGCACGCCCAACCAGGGACCGCACAGCACAACGGACACAGAAAGGACTCCTACAAATAGCAAAAACCAAATTATTCAGGAAAAGATATGAGCCAGTATTCCAGAGAGGAAGACATTTTATGGCCAACAAACATGGAAATTCTGAACTTTACGTGCAGTCAGAGAAGTGCACATCCAGACCATGAGGAGACATTATGTAGCTACCAAGTTGGCACGGATTTAGAAGGCCCAACAAAGTCAGGTTTGGGCTGGTACGGATCAAGAGGCTCTTACAGACGCGGGTTCTGGGGATTTCTGACGTCACCGTGGGTAAAAGGTGAAATGCACAACCCCCCAAGCCACAGTCCCACTTCTAAGTGTACAGCCCAGAAAACATGAGTGTTTGTGCATAAGGAGGGAGAAGGTGCCCACAGAATACCTTCAGAGCAGAGACAGGGCCAGTGAACGTCCACAGAACAGGTAGAGTAGTGGACTCACCCTGGGGGGAGGAAGCAGTAGGTGACACAGAATAGTGCCACACAACATGGAGAATCTTGGGACTATGCCAGTGAAATCCTCCTAGATACTTGAGACTGCAAGCTCAAAACAAAACCAAAAAATACCTGGGGCGCTTGGGTGGCTCAGTCAGTTAAGTGTCCGACTTCAGCTCAGGTCATGATCTCATGGTTTCTGAGTTCGAGCCCCGCGTTGGGCTCTGTGCTGACAGCTCAGAGCCTGGAGCCTCCTTTGGATTCTGTGTCTCCCTCTCTCTCTGCCCCTCCCCCACTTGCACACCCTTTCTCTCTCTCTCTCGAAAAATAAATACACATTAAAAATTTTTTTAAATACATTTTTCCTGTGTGTGTGTGTGTGTGTGTAAAGATGCACAACTGTGTGTGTTTTTTTTAAAGCAAGGGAGAGACACATACAAAATCCCAGTTAGTGATGGGGGGCGTGGTGGATGAAAGGGAGGGGAAGGCAGGTTGGCAGGGCCACCGCCCCACACTCATAATGTGGTAAATGACAAGATCTCAGTGTACTTAAGGTCCGGAAAAGAATGAGGAGCAAATGTTTGCAACTTTGTAGCTTACCACGTGTCTGGTAGTAAAGCTGGAATCATGACCTAGGAACACCAACACCCCAGGGTGCCTCTCCCACCCGGCACTTCCCGTGGAGGGATGGACGGAAGAGGCTGCCCGTCGAGAGTGAAGACACGCTTGCGGGCAGAGTCTCTAAAAGCCTTACCTGTTATATGTAAATTCCACATCCATGGGCTCAAAGTTATAGGCTTGTTCAAATTCTGGGTTAAGTTTAAGAGTTACGTCTTCTTCATGAATCTATAAAAGAAACACACAATTTAATTTGCATACTTCCCCTCTGATTTGCTGGGACACTCTTCTATCTTTACGGAACACTTCAGTCTACAGATTTAAGCCAAAATTTGGCATTTTAAATCCCCGCAAAAATAATCAAGAGGATTCAATCATGGTGTTGTTTGGTGTCATTACCCTGTCCACTCGGGAGGACCTGGTCGGTGGACACGCCCACACCAGCACACTTGTTGGGCTTCTCACTGGCTGCACCCTAGAGATTTGGGCTCTGTGGAAAGTGTGCAACACAGGCATGGTCTCTGAAGGAGACGAGAAAGCAAACAATGACCAATACAGCGAGGGAGACCTGCTGCAAAAGCACCTCCATAAAGAGGTCATTCCAAGAACCCCCCCCTTCCAGAATAGGGAACTACGCATCCTGGGACCATCCAGCCAAAACCAGTGCTTGCATAAAACCGTTCCTGGACAGGTGGGGCAGAAAGGGAATGTCTAAGAAAAGACACCAGGAAGGAAAGCCCTGAGTTGAAGAGGAGTGCAGACTGAAGGCGGGCTGCCAGGGGTCGTGGGCTTCACAGAGGCCGGGCGACCGACCAGGGCTGGCTCTGGTTTGTGACAGTTGTGGCAGGAACGTGGGTGGTGGAGCTGCCCTGTCAACAGGGCCCCTACTTGTAGCAGACGCCACAATCCCCGTAGATGGAAAGTGAGCCCGGCGTGGGTCCCCAGGCTTCCCAGGGATCGAGACAGATGAAAATGAGTCTGTAATTAAAGACCACCAAGCACATGGGGAAGCAATCCCCACGAGTGAGGGTCAGCACAAACAGCCATCAACAGATTTGGGCGCCAAGGACTTCACAAACTGATAGTCCTCTCTAGAAACTTGAAACACTATGCATGAAATTTTTTAAAAATCCAGGAAGAAAAAGATAAGCAAACCTAATACAAAAAATAAGAGGGCAGGGCGCCTGGGTGGTTCTTGGTTGGTTGAGTATCTGACTCTTGATTTCAGCTCAGGTCATTATCCCAGGGTCATGGGATCGAGCCCCGAGATGGCTCCGCACCAGGCATAGAGGCTGCTTGGGATTCTCTCTCTCCTGTTCCCCACCTCCCCTTCCCCACCTCTCTCTCTCTCTCTCTCTCTAATAAAAAAACAAAAAAACTCAAACCTCTCCCCCTCCAAAAATATATACAGGGCACCTTTAATGAATCAAGCAGAGTGCTTGGAGATGAAAATCATGCTCGATGAGATAAACTAATGGGGAAGGGCGGAAATGACGATGTCTGTTCCCAGGTATGTGCTCCTGGCAACAGGGAGGCCCCTCTGTGGAGGTGACTATGGTGGCAAGGGTCAGTGCTGGGGCCCCTGGACTGTCGCGAGTGCATAGCCTGCCAGCTGCACAGTGGCTGCACTCTGGAATATCCCCACTACTGGGTGCCAGGGTGAGGACACTGGGCCACCCGTCAAGGAAGAACCAATTTGATGTCAATGGAATAACTGTTTGTCCTGGATGCGTGGCCTCTGCCCGCCACGCCATCTGTGGGGCTCCCTGAGGGCCTCCCGAACCATCACGGTCCCCCCCACCACTGCACTGGCCAAAAATGAAATTCCAGAGAATCAAGTACACCAATGGGCTGAGGCCTGTAGAGTTTTCTAACTCGACCATGAATTCCATCACTCAGAAACAGCTGAGTTTATGGAATATCCCACCCAAGGATGAGTAAGGGTGCTTGACACCCCCAAGGCTGGGGTGCTTGTAGTGTGGATTTGTCAGCTTACAGTGTTGGAGCCCCCCAGCCAGTGTTCAGGTTCAGGCTAAGTGGCCGCCGCTCTGCAGGGGGAGAGAGGGTAGCCCATCCCCGAGGATGGTCAGCAGGAGTGGCTGGCAGGGCACCAAGGGTCGGCTCCCCACCCCCCACTTGTCCTATGGCACTGGTTTCCCGGCCGGCTGCGCTGACCAGGGCTGGTGCCCGTGTGCTGGCACAATGCAGCCAGCGTGGCTGCAGGGGTGGGGTGTCGCCCCTCTTACAAGTCCTTACCAGACCCACCCCTACTCCAGAGGCAGGGGTCTGGCGTGTTCTCAAGCTAGTTCTCTGCCCAAGGCGGCAGGCAGTCTCCCTCTGTCCCTTGGTGACAGTGCGATGCGCAGAGTGGCAACAGAGACCTGCTGCGGGGTCACACAACCGTGTGTTGGGCCAGGAGGGGCTAGAAAAGCCAACAAAACTCCTCCACAGAGCAGGAAAAGCTGTAATCTTTTTTTAAAAAATTTTTAATGTTTTATTTATTTTTGAGAGAGGGAGAGAGAGAGAGAGAGCGTGAGCAGGGGACGGTCAGAGAGAGAGGGAGACACAGAATCCGAAAACAAGCTCCAGGCTCTAAGCTAGCTGTCAGCACAGAGTCCGACATGGGGCTTGAACCCATAAACCGTGAGATCATGACCTGAGCCGAAGCCGGATGCTCAAGTGACTGAGCCACCCAGGTGCCCAAAGCTGTAAACTTTTAAGTGTAATTTTCCTTCTGAGGCTCTCTCTTCTGGAGCACGTTCAGGATGCCGAAATTTGACTAAATACAAGTATCACAACTTACACGAAATATATTTAAAAGATAAATATGGCTTACGAGATTGAAAATTATAGGACATAAACATTTATTTATTTATTTTGAGAGTGCGGGTGCGAGGGGTGGGGGGGAGAGGGGGAGAGAGAGAGAGAGAGAGAGAGAGAGAGAGAGAGAGAGAATCCCACCCAAGCAGGGTTTGTGCTATTAGCAAAAAGCCCAATAGCCCACCGTGGGGCTCGAACTCATGGAACTGTGAGATCACGACCTGAGCCAAAATCCAGAGTCAGACACTTAACCGACTGAGCCACCCAGGCACCCCCAAAAATATAGAATTTTTAAAAAGATATTAAGTTCTCTTTATCAAATTCATTTAAATATTCACTTTATACTGCATTTTCTGAAATACTGTCAAAGCCGGAAGGAGTGGCCCCACCCCAGCCGTGGTGGGAAGAGGAGCCTTGGCGGCTGGAAGGGCTGGCCCAGCACCAAGGGAGCAGGGGAGCCTCTCACCTCAGTCACATAGCCGACGTACTCGATGACATGTCCGTTGTACTCTTGAGTTTTTAAAATCAGTTTGTCACCTAGTTAAAAACACAGTATGAGATGTAAAATGATAAAATTGCAGAGCTTTGCTGAACTATAAAATCAAACAGTGAAATAAAACAACACCAGCGGAGTCAGCTGACTAGGCATAGTGTCAGCATGACCCAAGTGAGGGGCCGGGGGCACCGGAGGTGTTGACCGGGCTGTACGGAGACTCTGAGCCAAAGCAAAGGCAGTGAGAGGACAGGACCACAGTGGCCAGTTCATACACTCTCCCCCCGCGTCCCCCCCCCAGACGGGGCTTCAGCGTCTGCTGGCCCATCTAGTAAAACAGGACACGTAACAAACCCACCTGCATACAGAGAAGGCCTGCTTTCCGCTAGTCCCGGGACCTCCAGAACCAGCAAATCCCCATTTCTTTTCAAGGTGACCCCACTCATGTTATAGTCTTTCAGTTCTGTTTCTGCATGAATCTCCTCAAGCCAGAGCAAAGTCGAAAACTTCTCCTTGTAGTTCGACATGTTCAAAAGCTGAAAAACCACCAGCAAGTTAGTGAGAGCAGAGTCACGCATCCAGCACACCCCTGTCTAGGAGCAGCCAGCAGACCGGGGAGAGAACAGCTTTCAAACACTGACCACCACCAGCACGGGACAGTGGCCTGGAGGTTGGGGACACTACCCTAGGGAGCCCTGCAACTGCCCCGGCTGCCACCTGACAGAGTCCAGGCCCTGGCGCAGAGGGCCAGGGGAGCTGTGTGGGTCTCTGCATTGAGGAGATGGAGCTGGGGTCCCAGAAGGCTAAGAAGGCCGAGTGCTAGGAGGAGAGAGCAGCACAGAGGTCTGGAGAGCTTCAGAGGGTCCCCTCTGGGTGGTCAGGCGAGCACTGGTCGGTGCGGGAAACCATGTCACACCGGGACACCCAACTGATGGGAGAAGAGCCGGGCTCGACCAGCTAGAGGGCTGCACCATTCTCCGGGGTGGGGGCCGTTCTGTGCATTGTAGGGCACTTGCCAGCATTCCTGGCCCCTACCCACTTGCTGATACTAGCACCCCTCAGTCATGACAACCACAAATGTCTCCAGGGAGGGGAACTGTCATCTGTTGAGAACCACTGGATTAGACGGAATAATTCCTAGAGCTCACACAGGGTCAAGAACAGTGTGTGTCCCACCAGCCCAAATGGAAAAGTTTGTAATAGACGAGGCATCAGATCGAGTATTCAGAAAAGTATTAGGTCTAAATCAAATGCCATTCTGGTCTCACCTAGCAAAGCCGTAAAGCTTGAAAGAATTTGCTTCCAAATAACTGTGTCCCAGAACAAACTTCAAAATATTTCCAGGAATGGAAAAATATCCAACACCCAGGCAAAATCCAGAATGTCTGGCACCGAAAAGTTACAAGGCTTAGGGGCACCTGGGTGGCTCAGTCGGTTCAATGTCCGACTTCAGCTTAGGTCATGATCTCGTGGTTCATGAGTTTGAGCCCCACATTGGGCTCATTGCTCTCAGCACAGAGTCTGCTTTGAATTCTCTGTCCCCCTCTCTATGCCCTTTCCCCTCTTGTGTGCTCTCATTCTCAAAAATAAATAAAACATTACAAAAAAAAAAAAAAAGATCAGCAGGCTTAGAAAGAAACCAAAACTACAACTCACAATGGGGAGAAAAACCTCTCAACAGAACCAGATGTGACATGTGTGACAGAATCTGCAGATAGGAACCTGAAATAGCTGTTCTTCAAAGAACTAAGAAAAGACTGAGCAAGTGAAGTAGGGACACAGAAGATCTAAAGAAGAGCCAACTAAACTGGTGGAGATGGTAAGTGTCACGTGTGACATCAAAGCACATTGGATCAGACTACACATTGCCAAAAAAAAGAACTAGTGAACCTGAGGACTGGTGATAGGAGCTCTCCAAACTGCAGTTGGGGGGTGGGGGGAGTACTGTGGCGGGGAGGTACTGCGGGGGGGGGTACTACAGGGGGAGTACTGCCGGGGGGATACTGCGAGGGGAATACTACGAGGGAGTACTGCAGGGGGGAGGACTACAGGGGGAGAGTACTGTGGGGGGGAGTACTGCAGAGGGGTACTGTGAGAGGAGTACTGCAGGGGGGTACTGTGAAGGGAATACTGCGAGGGAGTACTCCAGGGGGAGAGTACTGCAGGGGGGAGTACTGCGAGGGGTACTGCAGGGGGGAGTACTGCGGGGGGGGTACTGAAGACATCTGAGCAGATAACCATTGGGCTGTGGGGCGGCTCCAAGGGGCCAACACACGAGCAACAGGAATTCTATAAAAGGGGCTCAGCAGAGAGTTTCTGAAGACAGAATGGCCAACAAATACCCAAATCTGAGAAAAATTTTTAAGCCCACACATCCCAGAAGTTCAAAGAACCCCCAGCCAAGAAATTGGAAGAAAACCATACCAAGGCATGTTGTAAATTAAATTTTTTACAACTAGTGATAAAGAGAAAATCTCAGAAGCTGCTAGAAAAAAGAGCACATTGTACGCAAAAGAATAAAAGGTGAGAAGGGAAGCAGAAGTTTCGCTGGAAACACCGCGAGCAGCGAGCCAGAGGACAGCAGAGCGGCATCTTTAAAGCTCCAGCCTAGAATTCAAGACCCAGGGAAAGGACCTTTCAAAAATGGAGGTGAAATACATTCCAGACATACAAGGGCTGAAAGAACCAATCACTCGCACATGAGCCCCAGAGATGTTCACTTTGTTCAGCAGGAGAAGGATCCCGCGGGGTCTGGGTCCGCACAAAGCAGTGAAGAGCATCAGGAACGGGAACTACGTGGTAGGCGTTAAAAAAGACGTCTTTTTTTTAAATGCCTTTAAGAGGTAACTGATTACATACATGTATGGTGAACCTGGTAAAATGCAGCATGAAGTTCAAAGCGCATGTAGAAGCCATATTTATGACGTTAACAAAAAGTCCAGGAAAAGAGAACGGGAAGGTGTCACTGTGGGGGGGTTCGCCCCGCGGGACACACTGGAGTTCCAGATGCTTCAAGCCTGTGCTGCCCCGACACCACCATCCACAGGCAGCCACTCAGCACTGCACTGAAGTAAAAGGAAAGAGAACTGAAGCCGAGCCCCCGGTGCAGCAGCCACATTCAAATGCCCGACAGCCACCGGTGGCCAGCGACGCCCACGTCAGAGAGCACACAGAACACGGCTATCACAGCAGAAAGTTCTAGTGCACAGTGCTGTCAGAAACCCTGAAGCAACAATACACATGCTACAAAAGAAAAGTTACCAGCGAAGAGAGGAGATGAATGGAATGAAAAAAAAAAAAAAGGTACAAAAAGAAGAAAAAGGAAACGATGAACACAAATAGCAAAATGATATATTTAAACAGTCTTATCAGTAACCACACAAAATGCAGTCATAGAAACACAATTAAGGCAGAGATTGTCAAATGGATAAAAAAAAGCAAAATCCAACTGAATGCTTCCTGTGAGAAACACACTTTATTTAAAACATTTTTTTTAATATTTACTTATTCTTAAGAGAGACACACACAGAGAGTGAGTGGGGGAGGGGCAGAGAGAGAGGGAGACACAATCTGAAGCAGGCTCCAGGCTCCGAGCTGCCAGCACAGAGCCCAATGCGGGGCTCGAACCCACGAACCTTGAGATCATGACCTGAGCCGAAGTCGGACGGTTAATCGACTGAGCCACCAGGTGCCCAGAGCAACACACTTTAAAGTCATGAACAGGTTAAAAGTAGGACAAAAGAAACACCACATTAACACTGATCAGAAGCAGGTTGCACAAGCTACACAAGTATCACATAGAGTAGATTCCAGAACCAAGAACACCGGGGATAAAGCAAGACCTTTCATGCTGAAAAAGGGGCTAACTAGTCAAGATGACATGATAACCATATGTTTCTGACCCTAATTACAGAGCTGCGACACAGGGAGAAAAGACTGATGGCGGCCTGGCACGGACAGACAGACACACGTCTATGGCTGTGAGTGAGACTTGGCTCTCCGGGATTTGTGGAACAAGGAGACAGACATCAGTTAGGACACAGAAGATTTCAACAACACTGCTGACCAACATGCCCTGACTCTTACCGAATAACCCAGCACTAATGGCAGAAAGCATGTTCTCTTCAAGTGTACAAGGAATATTTACCAAAATAAACCATATTTTAGGCTTCGAAACAAATGTCAATAAACGTAAAAAAGAGCAAACGAAACCAAGTAAGCAGGGAAGAGAAAATAGTAAGGATCAGAGCAGATATCAATAAAAAGAAAATAGAAAAATAGAGACAAATCCGTAAAATCAAAAGCTGGCTCTCTGAAAATATTAGTAAAAATTTATAAACGTCTAGCCAGATTGATCAGGAAAAAAGACATGCAAATTACATTATAAACAACTTTATGCAAATAAGTTAGAAGGCTTCAGAAGAACAAAGTCCTTTAAAAATAAAACCCACAAAAGCTCACTCAAGAAAGAAACTGACTTGCCCTATCGCTATTAAAGAAATTGAATTTCTAATTAAAAATCTTCGCCCAAAGAAAACTGACCTGAATGCCTCACTGGTAAATTCTGTCGGAGATTTAAGGAATAAGTAATACAACTCCTACATACACACTTGTAGGAAAATAAAGAGGAGGGAACACCCCAAACCATTCTAGGAGGCCCACACTATGCTCGAATCAACACCGGACAAAGGTGTCACAAGAAAACCAGACTACGGACCAACATGCCTCATGAACACAGATGAGTGCGTGTGCACACACGCGAGTACTATCATAGGAACGGAAGGCTGATCTAACACCCGAAAAATCAAAGTAATTCGCCACATTAACAGACTGAAGAAAGGAAACCACGTGATCCTCTCAATAGAGGTAGAAAAAGCAGCTGAAATTCATGAGACGGCCCATTTTCAGGTGGACATGTCAGTGCACAGAGCACGCTTTACGGTGTGGTGCGACCACCTGTAGTGACACGCCTGACCACGTCAGCATTGCCTCCCCCGGGCCCTCTCCTCCAGCCCGTGGCCGCCACCAACACGCACCTGGCCTCTGTGGCCAGGTGTCCTCTGGATGCCTCACGTACACACAACCACAGTGTGACTGTGTGTCTCCTCCCAGGTAGCATCAGGTGAGCCGAGGAACACTGGGACACGCTCACGCGGTGACCAGGCAGCCCTAAGAAGCAGGGACTGCTGACACAGCAGTACCGCCTGTGACAGACGTGACCTCCTGGAGGTTCCCGGGGAGAATCGCGTCCTCCGGCCCGTTCCTCCCCGAGAGGCGCCAGATCCCAGCCATCAGAGGCCGGCCCGTCCACCTCCCGGAGTCTGAGCCTGTCGGTGCCCTCCCACAAGGACCCCTGGGCTCCGCTGAGCCACCTGGAAAATCCAGGGCCATCCCCCCACCTGCCGAGTCCCCTCGGCCGTGCGGAGTGACCCAGTCAGAGGTACTGGCGTGAATCGTGGACATCTCTCGGGGGCCGTTCTGCCTACCACACAGATGGATCTCAAATCAAAATAACTACACTGAGTGAAAGAGCCAAAGCAGAAGAAGAATAAACACTAGGCTTCTGTTTATAGAATTCCAAAAAGGAAAGAAACCCCTGGTGATAGAAGGCGGACCGTGTGAGGCCGAGAGACGGGGTGGGGGCACACAAATGCTGGGGGGACAGACACATCCTTCATCTGGACTGTGGGGACACCACGTGCTCATCAAGGCGGGCGCCCATACCCACAGGGGCTGCGGGGACGGTGACCAAGGGCACGCCTCCCAGGCAGTGACATGACCCAACGGACCACACCCGTGACACAAGTCTAGAACCTTCAGCTGCACAGGTGCTACCATCAATGTTGTTACTACTATTTTCTTCTGCGAACTTCTGCCTTTATGAGGAAGGTCCCTTCCTGGCGCCCAGGCTCATGTGGAGTTAGGGACACACAGACTCTCAGGATGGTCCAGTCACTTGGCCTCGGGGTGCCCCCTATTTCTTTTTCTTTTCTTTTTTTTTACCCCCTGAAGTCAGTCTTCAATAGCCTATTTTTGAAAGTGACATAACGTAACATAACATTGTTTCTATCATATTTTTTTTGGTTACACACAGCAATTCCAGTAAAATGTGGAAGAGAACCATACAAAGGCATGAACACTGGATTACTGGGGGCCATTTTGGACGCTGCCTACCACAGCCTTTAAACAAAGTGTGATTTGTTTATCCAATGGCTTCTCTTTTTTTATCAATTTTTTAAAAATTTATATCCAAGTTAGCATATAGTGCAACAATGATTTTAGAAGTAGATTCCTTAATGCCCCTTCCCCATTTAGCCCATCCCCCCTCCCACACCCCCAACAGTAACCCTCTGTTCTGTTTTTGTCCCCGTTTTTATATTATTTTTGCTTCCCTTCCCTATGTTCATCTGTTTTTGATTTTATGTTTTTATTTATTACTGAGACAGAAACAGAGCACAAGCGGGGGAGGGGCAGGGAGAGAGGGAGACACAGAATCTGAAGCAGGCTCCAGGCTCTGAACTGTCAGCACAGAGCCCGACGCGGGGCTCGAACCCACGAACCGGGAGATCATGACTTGAGCCTAAGTCGGACGCTTAACCTACTGAGCCACCCAGGCGCCCCTATGTTCATCTGTTTTGTATCTTAAAGTCTTCATATGAGTGAAGTCATATGATGTTTGTCTTTCTCTGACTAATTTCACTTTGCGTGATACCCTCTACTTTCATCCACGTCGTTGCGAATGGCGCCCCCTATTTCTAAGGCCAGCCTGCTGCCACGGAACCGAGTCCTGGCGGGGAACTCATTACAAACACCACACACCTTCCTAACAAGTTTCGCCACTTCGTCTGCGGCCCACCCCACCCATGCTCCACATGCTGGCCCCTCCATGAGGCCGTGCCAGCGCCCCGGTCACGCAGGGCTGTCCCACCTGCCCCCGTGTCTCCGAGTGCCACTGGCTGTACGCGGCATCTCCCTCCCTCCCACAAGGCTGGAGAGTGGGGGCGGGGCACCTCGGCGCGTGCCTCCCGCATCCCCGCAGCACTTCAGGAGCCTCCCGTCTGCGTCTGCCCGGGGTGAGGGCAGACTGGAAGGGCCCCACGACCCCCACAGGCATTTGCTCTGGTTCAGACAACCACTCCCCAGGCTCCCCCTGCTGGCCCCTAAACCCTCTTTCCTCCGCATACAGCTCCGCGCACGCCCACGCTCTCCTGCCGCACGCTCAGTGCTCGCACAGGCCCAGGCCGCGAGCTCTGTGGAAGCACGGCTCCCTCCGGCTGCTGTCTGGCCTCCCTGTCATCACTGGGACACCACACAGGCCCACGGCCTTGCCACAGCTCATGCTCCTAAGCCCGTGGACCCCCGAGCCCCATGGGAAGTGCCCCCGCCTCCGTACACCGGGCAGCATGCTCCCCTCCAACAGCAGATGGACACTTTCCTTCCACCTGGACTTGGTCTCCATGTGCTCCCAGGCATGTGCTCCGCTGTCCCTCGGCTCCTCGGTGCCGTCCCTCCCCTGCAGGGGCCCCACGCCGGGTCTGGCTTCAGCCATTACCTCGAACAGTGGACAGGCTGGACAAGACTTCCTTCAGGAGCCGCCTATGGGCCTGAGCACAAGGCAGCACCACTACGGCACGGGATGGGCAAAGAGACGCTGTCCTGGCAAGGGCGGCAGCTGTGTGGGCCTGCTGTCCCGGCCCTGATCCCTGTGGCCGCGGGGCTTTGCCACGCATCCCATCTTCTCAGTTGCTGAGAGTCTGACTGGACAGGAAGCTGGGCCCAGCAGAGACAGGCTGGGCTGGCGGCATCCCCACAACCAGTGTCAGCGGCAGGGGGCACCTGTCTCTCATGAACCGGAAATTCCCAGCTACCTGTGGTAAAAACGAACCCGGGCAGGGGTCCCCCTGATTTTGTCAGAAAACTCAAGTGTGGCCAAGAGTATTTCATCTCGGACCCTTTCCCTACCTCTGCAAGTAATGGCTGAAAAGTCAGAATGTCGATTTTTTGTTCCACACATTTCTTAAGTCTATCTGGTATCGGATACTGTGGAAGGAAACTTGGAAGTTGTCGTCTTGAGTTCCTTAAAAAAAAAAAACAGTCAAAAGTAATTCTTAATCACCCACGCATTTTACACCAGCCCTTTTTACTTAGACATCCTTGCCCATTTCAGAAAGCTAAAGGTCACTCAGTGGCCAAAAATAACAGGTGAACTGCTGATTTCAGTTCATAGTTTGCAAACTCAGCCACCTTGGGACCCCTTCTCTCCCTAGGCCCTCTCTCTCGTGTCCTCGAGAGGAGAGGGGGCCGCAACACCCAAGGGGCCCTCGGATCCCCTGAGTCTGAAAACAGCCGTTCTTAAGCTTTCACTCAGCGAGCTCTTCCTGCGACCGCGAGCCTATCATCGTCAGAACCATTCCCGCACCTCTGCGGGACCGCACCTTCGGGAAAGGCTGCTCTGTCTGGGTCCTGCCTTCCTGTTTTTCAGCCCGGAGTTTCTCTGGGGAAACAAGCTTCTGAGTATCCCAGAAAGGGCTGTGGGGAGGAGTCACTGGAGTCGGCCACTGCCAGAATGAAGAATATCACTCCCGCTATAGGCGGGTCTGACACAGAAGAAGTGACCAGAAAGGAAAGAGCTGGGAGAAGAGACCGTTGGAAAGAGTGGGGTCACCAGGGACGCCCAGGGAATCTCTGACTGCAGGCTGTCCAGCTGCACGAAGTGAAGAAAGGCCCCGGGCACTCCTCCCTCATTCCAAGTTCTGCTTCCAGCTCACGCCTGAGTGCAGACGGTGGCAGACACGTACCCTTCGCCTCCTTCCTCCACAGTCACCTCGCTCGTACGTCCCTGTCGCTAGGCTCTGGACGGGAAGGCTGCTTAGAGAGAAGCTGTGTGGCAGAAACATCCCCGCGAGCGCCAGAGCCTCCGCCCCCAGGAGCACTGGGAAGGGCCGCCACCTCCCAGCTGAGACGGGCTGCGGGCTGCGGCAAGAACTCCCTCAAAGCACGGTGTGAAGTACGTGTCAAAAGCAGAGGCGTTCAGTAAGTGACAGCAAGGTATTGACTACTAACACAGACCCCATAAAGGGGACAGGATCCTCACTACACACACGTGTAGAAAAAAGGCCTGAACAGTCTCACCGCTTGGCCTCAAAATGCGTGCTGAGTTAACGCAACACGTCTGGCCATAGCTTAGGATGGTCGGGAACTCAGCCGAGAAGGTCCTGGCTCAGCACCCGGCTCAGCGAACACACAGACAGGGCCGCTCTGGGCAGCGAGCGAAGAGAGCAGGACGTGCGCGACGGGGTCCCGCCAGGGGCGCACGCACCGGGAGCTCCAGGGGGCCCCCCCGCCAGCCAGGACGGGCACTCTGGGTCATCTGGGCCACTTCCTTCACAACAGGAAACCAGTGTCTCCTGCTTCAGAGACAGCCCTGCACAGCGCACAGCGAGCAGGGAAGCAGCTGCTCAGGGGATCCCCGGAAAGCCAAACTGTAACTAGGAAGTTGCCTGTGCTGCCACTACGAGACCACCTGGGGTTCTTAAATGCTCCCTTAATTAAGACCCAATCATTTGGGACGTTCTCCTGCCTGCAGGCTATGTTCCAGGTTCCATCCCCAGAGCACGCCCTTTCCGTGACCAACGGTCTTACTACTTACTGATCACTGCAGGTCAGAAACTACCTGTTTTACAGATCTTACCTCATGCAATCCTTGTAACTGTGTGAGGGAGAGACTTACCATTTTATAAATGAGACTAAGTTTCAGAGAGGCTAAGAAACTAGCCCAAGGTCACACAGCACCTGGCGGCAGTGCTAGATTCAAACAATGAGCCAACCACCTACTGCTCTGATAGTTTTTTTGTTTCCTCTGGTCTGTAAATTAGTAAAGTCCTTAACACCTTACCTTAAATTGTTACTGGGCAAAAACGTGATCTGACATTCAGGGTTTTCCAATATTAGAAGGGAAATACCTGTCACCCCAGAGATTCCGGGCTGGACCGAGGTTAAACCTGTCAGTTCCTACAGCGGAGGGGCACGCTTTCACATCACTGAGTAAAGTCCGGAATTGTCCTCACATCCCGGTCAAGATCTTCTGGCGCCAAACTTAAAAAAACCCGCTTTTCAGAGATTTCTGGGTTCAGCAGCTGCAAGCAGAGCATGTGGAACTGCAGCTCTTTCCTGAGGCCACTCCCTCAGTCCCTGCCAGGGCAGCTGCCTACCAGCCACATCTCGTGGACCCCTTGCTGACGGGTGCTTCTGGGCGCCCGCGTGGGGCGCAGGATGTCTCGGTAGCTGGGCTGCTGGGAACACAGGAGGTGGTGGGGGCAGCGGCGACCCAGAGGTCCCCTACTGTTCTGTCCTCACACTGCAGAGCCCTCCTGCAGACGAAACCTGAGGAGCTGCGTGCAAGCACACCCTTCCCCCAAGCAGGGCGACCAGAAGAAGAGGTGCCACCGCAGTGCCGCCCCCGCGCGGCGCACCTCCCCATCCCAGGACCCCCTTCCCCCCAGCACAGCCGCCACACGTGGCTCTCACGCCATGAGCGCACACGCGGGTCCTGGGGTCTTTTCTGCTCACGGTACCTCTTCTGCGTGGTCACGACGACTGTAGTTTTTGTGGACGCTAACGTGGGAGAAGTTTTAGACTTTCTCCAGGAAAACGGTTCTTGCACCGCTATTAGTGACTCCTCCCCGCTGACCACGTTCACCTCCAGGAACCGACCGATCGTGAAGCTGGAGAAGCAGAGCAGGAGGAGCTCCCTGCATCGGCCGGAACTCCTTGGAAAGACAAAATGCATCGGAGTTGTGGTCAGAAGACAACCAGGCCTGACCGAGTTTCCCTTCATGCGCGTGTGTGAAGTCGGCTACGAAACCACGGTCACCCCTAGTTTTTACTAATTCTTCTCAGAGGACAAAAGGGGCTTTCAAAGACAAAGAACATACTGTTGTCCTACCATAAAATCAGCCACGTAAGCTGTAATTCTCAAACTTGAGAACAACGGCAAAGACAGTCTTCTCCAGTTTAAATCAGAACGACATACAATGTTACCAGAAGTCTTGCTTTTAGTTTGCTTTCTGCCCAATTTCCTGCTGCTGCTCTAATCCAGGCTCTGCTAGGCACTCCGGACATTGTGATCACCTACTGCCTTTTCACGACTTTCTTACTGTCACATTAAAGGGATCACTTAAAGTGGCGGCATCACATACCGCTGACTGAAGGGCAACTTGTGTGAATGGTCGGTTGTCCATGGGTTTGAAGCAAGGTGGTGGTTTAATCAGAGTCACATTTTAATTATTATTTCTTTATTTTAATGGAGACCGTATGCACTCGAGTGGGGCAAGGACAGAGAGACAGGGACAGAGAGAATCCCAAACAGGCTCCAGGTTGTCAGCACAGAGCCCTATGCGGGGCTCGATCTCACAACCCTGGGATCGTGACTTGAGCTGAGATCGAGAGTCAGATGCTTAACTGACTGATCCACCCAGGCGTCCCCAGAGTCCCACTTTAGAAAAGACTTAGAATTAGCAACATAGAGGACTACTGAGAAAGGAAGAGGCCTGTAGCCCAGGTGCCCAGCTGCCGCAGGACCAGCGGGCAGTGGGGACCAGCAGGCAGGGCTGGGGAGCTCGGGATTCAGGAAAAGAGGCAGAGGAGGAGAAGGACCCTCACCCGGCTGCTATACGCAGCCTGCGCAGGGAGGGAGGCCTCAGCCCCCTGCCCCAGGAGCCTGCATCGGGGCCAGCTGCCCAGGTGGGGATGGAGGGCAGGCAGGCCTCAGCCGAGGGAGCGAGGGATCGGGAGGGGAAGGAGGGGCAGAGGCCCAGCGCATAGACTCCACCAGGAATGAGGGTCTGGGCCCTGGCGAATGGGGTGGGGGCAGCCGGTCCTTGGGGAGGCAACTCCTTGGGGCAGTAAACTCACTCAAGCCATTTTCCCCACCAGTGCTTTTTCTTATGGTTTTGTTTCATCAAAATAGGAATATTCTATAACCTCCAACCTAGAAGTATCACACAGGAAACCTACAGAGACAAATGTACAAATGTCCCCAAAGTAAACTCCCTCCCAATCCTCTGGCCACGTACTTTGCATCACAAATAATCATAATCAGCGTTTTTCCACCTGGAGGGATGAGCCCTCCAGGTTCCAGCTCCGTTGCCTGCTTCCTGGGTGTTGTCTGTTCTTTGTCTCCGTTTTCTCCTTTACAGGTATAGTCATCTGGGAGATGAAATTTAAACCAAAATTAGGTCGAGGTAGGCTGCTCGTGACCGCGGCGGCGTGCTAGCAGGAGCGAGCGCTCACCCACAGACAGGCACGCACACAGGCAAAGCACCAGACGGCAGCGGACAGAGGGCAGCCTTTTCCGAGTGCAGGACCGTTCAGGGGACCAGCACGTCTAAAGCCCTTCCAGGATCCATCAAGCTATGTTTGCTCTTCTCCTCAGTCACAAAACACCAGAGAAGATCCCAGAACCAAAGAGCTCGCCAGATTATCTGCTGCACCAGCTGGAGTCCGGCCCCCGGGCCCCAACAGCAGATTCACGGTCACATGGGCCCAGCAGGGCACAGGGGCAGCAAAGCCCTGGCCGGCAGAACACGGTAACAGGTGAGACGTCTACCTGGAGAGACGCCTTTGTTGTTCACCGAACTGCTCTCCGACGCCTGAGAGGTTTTGCTTTTTTGGTAGCTGTCTAGTGAGTTAATATTTTCATCTGAAAAATTCTTCTCCTTCTCAGGAATAGGAACAAGGGACCCTGCAGGGCACGTCTGGCCTTTATCCAGCATTTGAAATCTGAATTGTTTAGCTTTATCCCAGCCAGCCAGTTTACAGCTGACTAAGTTTTGAGGAATGTCTCCTTTATTCCTGGAAAAAGAAAGCGAGCCATGAACACAGACAAGGTTCCTGATGCTAAAATAATCAGCTGCAATAAAACACACAATTCAATCTGATGAATGAAAGGTGAGTGTAAATACCTTTATAAGTAAAAAGAATATTTTAGGGTGAAAAACTTTTAAAAGACTTCCATAAAGGAAAAAACGAACAGGTAAAGTTGGTGCTACAAGAGAGACAGCCCATGGGGGGGGGGTGGGGGGAGAAGAATAGGGCAGAGAGAGGATCTGAATTGGGCTCCATGCTGTCAGCAGTGAGGCTTGAACTCATGGACCGTGAGATCGTGACCTGAGCCGAAGTCAGATGTTTAACCAACTGAGCCACCCAGGCGCCCCTATTCCACAGAAATTCTTAAATCACAATTTAAAACCCATTAAACATAATTTAAGCGCTAAACTTACTCTACCCAGATCACCATATTTTTACTTCCTCCTTCTTTTAATGTTCCAAAATTTGTCATCCTCGTGACTTCAACATCACCTTTGTTCTTCAGTAAAAGGGCTCCACAGAACTCACTGGCAGTCTCTTCAAAGGCAGAGGAGTCCCTGGAGAGAGCACCCGAAGAACAGCATGACCGTGGCAGGTGTCCTGAAGCACCCCTCCCCCCACAGCCACGCTCCTTCTAGACACACTGACCGCAGGGCCAAGTGGAGGGATGAAACACCAATCCCCCAGGGACGTGTGTACAAAAGCACAGAGTTCCTACAACACACAGAATTTCAGAGAACAGCAAATCTTCCTGAAGAAGAAAATTACAAATCCTAAACAATCTAGAAAAAAGGAAACAATACAGTGGTGACATCCTGAAGGAGTTGCTGATTCTGGGAACACGACATGGACCCATGTCCACCAGCAGCACAGATGCTGGGGAGGGAGTGATCAGCTTCCTCAGGCTACCAGGAGGGTGAGAGAAGGCACCGAGACTCACTTACCCACCCCCCATAGACCCTCTTATTTCCCTTCATTCTGCGGACAGTGCTGGGAAGCAGGTGGCTCTGACCTTCACCGAGTATCCACGGAGCTGGTCTAGACGGTAAACCTGGCATCACGCCCCTCCCCGCCGGGCCTGCAGCTCCACACGGTGCCCCCTCCTCAGCCAGCTCCTGCCCCTCCAACTCCTCCGCCCCGCATACGCCTCCCCTCCCGCCCACCTTGCTCTTCCTCTTCTTGTCCACGGTGCACATGTGCTGACGGGGCCAGCTCGTCCTCCTGCACCTCCCATAGCTCGGACAGTCTCCCCTCTGCCCTGTGCCCTCACCCCAGGCCAGGGGGGCCGTGCAAGTGGCGGTGGAGGCAGAGTCTCCATAGGCAGCCTACATCTAACATCTGCTAATGGAGGGTTGAGAATTAATGAACGAAGAAGGGAGTCAAGAATGACTGGCAGGTTTTGGGCTCACCCCACCCAGAGAACCGGGATGGGGAAGATGGCAGGAGGTGCTCTGAGGAAGAGTTGAAGCTCGGCCTTGTGCTCATTAACTGGAACCATCTTTCAGATGTTCAACTGGGCAGGCAGACTGTGGGCATGAGTGGGGAGCACACAAAGGGCTAACGCTGTGGAAGGGGATCCAGCTCATGGAGGGAACCCACACACACAGAGCCCTGATGCCCCCATGCTGCCCCCAGAAGCCTCTTCTCTGAGCACAGGAAGCCTGAGTGGGATGACAGCACCTAAATGCTCCGAGGGCAGGAGCACGGGTCTTCTCTGTCCAAGGCAATGCTCCCAGGGCTAGAGCGGTGCTGGGCACACAGAGGGCATTGGCTGAGCTTCTGTGAAGAGCGGGACATTCATCTCTGTTACGAATTCAGGAAATGGGCACTGACTGCCCACTGGCTGTGAGTTCCCCGGGACCCAGCCAATTCCCTTCACCCACTGTGCACCCTCTGATCCCCCACTCTGACCAGCGTCAGTGACGGAGAGGGGAATACTTCCCCCTTGCCCGTGAAGATGACTATTTGAGGCAGTCAAGGGAGAAGCCTCATATGGGCCACCCAGGATTAGAGTGACCCCCCCCCCCAAGGAGAACGAGCACCCCCAAACCTACATCTGAGTCCACTGCAGCCCAGGGGCCACCTGAGGAGGCTCCCCAGAAACTGACCACCCACAGCCAGGGAGCCTACTGGTGGGGCCCCTGCCCATTCAACAGATGCCAGGGAGGAGGACAGAGAGCTGGCGGGAGGAGGATGGAGAGCTGCCGGGAGGAGGACAGAGATGGCAGGAAGAGGACAGAGCTGGCGGGAGGAGGACGGAGCTGGTGAGAAGAGGACGGAGCTGGCGGGAGGAGGACAGAGCTGGCGGGAGGCCCACGAGCCTGACTAGATGCCGGGAGGAGCCGCTCTCCTCCCATGGCACCAGTGCTGGACAGCGAGTCCCGCCTGTCTCATGCTCACACCACTGGGTCCGTCAGAGGGAGCTGACCCCAGAGCTCCCGTGCCTCCCAGGCCTTCCTAGACTGCGAAAGGAGGTGAGGGCAACGCGTCTGGCTTCACAGCCCCACAGGTGGGTCTGAGTCATTCTGCAGCAGGAAGAAGCAGGATCCTGTGGGGATCAGATCCTGTGGGGAATAGACGGGGGCACTGAATGGCCACGGTGACAGTGACTGCTAGATGGGATGCGGCAAGGCTCCCACGTGGCAGAGCCTCCCCAGCCCACCCATCTCCACAGCCTTGACCAGGCAGTCCGTCCTCCTGAGTGTCACGTGTCGCTGGTGAATCAGTGGCACTCCCCACTGTGCTGCTCCTCGCGGTCCCCGCACGCCCCCCACCCCCAAGGTGCATAGACAGAGGCAGGTGCTCAGTGCACGGCAGGACACAGGACACAAATTCCTTCCTGCACAGAACTTGCATTCTCTGAGACGAGAGGATAAACAGAGTCGCTAAGGGACACGTAGAGCAAGCTCACTGGAGGTTAAGTGCTGAGGAGAGAAAGCAGCAGAGGCGGGGAGCAGGAGGCAGGGCAGGGCTGCCGCTCACACTGAGAGGTCAGGGGAGGCCCCACTGTGTGTTATACACACATGCGGACACGGTGGGAGGTTGCTGGGGCCAGGGAATGAAGGACACAGATTCGACAAGAAATTCAATAATTCTAAGAACCCACTATATCCAACACATCAAAAAAAGCCAACACATGAAAGATGAATAAAAGATACAAAAAAACCACCAAAATATGCAAACTGCCAATATAAGACTAAGGGTTAAGAAGGAACCATTAACTCGAACTTCAATCAAACATAGACACGGCTGAAAATCTTCCAGAAGATACTCTCTCCCTTTAACTACCCAGCTCAGGATTTGGACAGGCTATTACTTAAGACTTATTAAAGCCACTGTTAAACTACGCTTAAATCGGGCCTCTCCCTTCCCAGAGGAGAAACCCATTTCCTCCTTACCGTCTCTTCACCGGGGTCATGCACAGGGCTCTCCAGACGTAGCAGGACTGGCTGCTCTCCACCACCACGGCACTGACCACGTCATGTCTTCGAGGCACGTATCCTTCCGCAAGTTTCAGAGAGTCCAAGGTGAAAAAGATGCTGTCATCTAGCACCCCGTTTCTCCCACAGAGGCTGGAAATGCACACCTGCGAGCACAGCAGCAGACAGCTGTTCAGATATGCGCTGCATGGCGGGGTGGGGTGGGGGTGGAGGGGGTCCCTCCAGGACCAGAAACACATGCCGAGCCGATGGGCAACACCTCCCCTGGGCCCCACTGCAGACAAAGTCCAACCTCTGTGGGGAGCAGGGAGCCCGGTCCTGGAGAAGGGAGTGTGGAAGGACCCCAGAGCCAAGGCCGAGGTGGCACAGCAGGAGCGTGTCGGCGGTGCCCTCAGCGCCGGTGTCCAGTGCCCAGGCACGCCCGCCGTCACAGGCAGGCTCTGGCCCCGCACCCACCCCACTCGGTCCCAGTGGTCACAACACTGTCACATTGAGTGTAAACTACAGAGCTTAGAGTCTCATGAGATGAATCAGTCAGGTGACCTCCAATTATGTCCCCAAGGAAACCAGTGCTCCCGGTAGGGAAACGGGCTTTCTGGCCAAGCCTGAGCCTTATTTAGCCTGACTTCCCAACGCACCCAGAAGAAGGCTGGGCTGTGGACACGCAGGAAGACAAGGACAAGCAAGGGCCAGCACCTACCCTGTCCACGCGCTTGTACCTCAGCGGCTTCACGGAGACGGCCTCACTGGTCCACGTGCCCGGCCGGATCCAGTACTCCGCCTCCACCCAGTCTCCCTTGCAGGGCTTGAAGCCTGCGCGCAGGGAAACCACGGTGCTTACTCAGTAATGCTGGCAGCTACCAGTGTGTACGACTCACTCTGAAGATACGATACGCTCAGGCCGTTTCCGTCCTAACGAACGTTTACTGACCTTAGTTCTCATCTAGCTTTACCCAGTTGAACGGAGCAGACGATGTTACAGGCCGACCTTCCGACCTTCCCCCAGCCTTACCCTCTTGCCCGCGAGGGCACAGGCAGGGAAATGGGGAAGACCGTGGCCAGCGTGGTCATATACCCAGTCTGTACCGTCTCAGGATCTTATCTGGTTTCAAATACTCCCACAGTTAATTATTAAGTACTATTTAACATCTGCAACAAAATAAGCTGAACAGCACATTTCTCACACTTCCAGCCTCTAGGAAGGGCAGGAACATGTGCGGTGGACGGGTTCTCTAGGAGGTGGGTACTCCCCTGTGCCAGCTCTTTCCGGAAACAGTGTGAGTACCTTCCCCATCAGGTACACATAAGGTACTCAGTGATAAAGGGAAGTGTTCTCAGACCTGAGAGCTGGGGAGCACTCAGTGCCCCTGCCAGACCCCAGGTGTGCCAGGTAGCTGTGCTGAGGCCTGCAGGATGCAGGGTGCCACTGGGCCACCACTGGCAGGGTGGGTGGGAATGCTGGGAAACTGTAGGTTCAGTGACATGATGTGGCTTAACCTTCCTGAGGTAAAACAGGCGTAGTCTGAACAGGTTTGCTATGATGCGTGGTGTAAAGCTACCACTTATTAGAACCTTTCTTGTTATTTTGCAATAAATACTTCTTTTAAAAATATTTTATTTTTTTTAAGTAGGATCAAGAGTCACACCCTCTACCGACTGAGCCAGCCATAAATGCTTTTGACAGTAATCAGTCGCACTGAGTGTGGAGCCCACTTAAGATTCTTTCACCCTTTCCCTCTGTCCCTTTCCCCAGCTCATGTTCTCTCTTAGGGAGGAAGGAAGGGAGGAAGGAAGAAAAAAAGAAAGTATAGCTTGTAAACAGGAAGACAGTGACACCTGATTGGCTCCAAAGCAACGGAGGAAATGAAGCAATGAGACCTCAGGAGCCTGCATGGCATAGACAGATCAAAGCTGAAGTCTTAGGACTGGATTCAACACTACCCCAACTTGTGCCAAAAGAGTCTTCTAACAAAGCTCTTTACTTTAAAAAAGAAAAAAAGTTTATTTATTTTGAGAGAGAGCAAGCACACGTGGGGGGAAGGGGCAGAGAGAAAGGAAGAGAGAGAGAATATCAAGCAGGCTCCTCACTGCCAGCACAGAGCCCAAAACGGGGCTTGAGTTCATGAATCATGAGATTATAACCTGAGCTGACATCAGGAGTTGGGCACTGACTCAGCGACCCAGGCCCCAAAGCCCTTTACTTTTAACTGGATAAATGGATATTCTGCGATGGAATGAATGAAATTGATGAGACCTATGAATTTACAACATCCAAATTTGGTATAACGTTCAAAAAATCAGAGACAACTTATTTGATGAGTTTTAGTTTATGACAATATTTGAACACCTTTGTACTCATAAAGGCAAAAAAAAAAAAAAAAGCCCCACGGAAGAAACAGTACCTGTGAGAACATGTGGCCTGAGACAGCCACACACTTCAGTGAAAACCGTGGACTCGGGGCGCAAACCGCACAGCCGCTCTAGAAAGCAGTGTGGGGGCTCCGCAGAAAATTAAAAACAGAACCACCCCACGACCCAGAATGTGCACTACTAGGCATTTATCCAAGGGATACAGGTGTGCTGTTTCGAAGGGACACGTGCACCCCAGTGTTCACAGCAGCGCTATCGACAAGAGCCCAAGTATGGAAAGAGCCCCAGTGTCCACCGACGGATGAACGGATAGAGAAGACGTGGCATGTATACAACGGAGGATTACTCGGTGATCAGAAAGAATGACATCTTGCCATTTGCAACAGTGTAGATGGAACTGGAGGGTGGGTATTACGCTAAGCGAAATTGGTCAGACAAAGACAAATATCATGTAACTTCACTCACATGTGGAACTTAAGATACAAAACAGATGAATATAAGGGAAGGGAAGCAAAAATAATATAAAAACAGCGAGGGGAATAAACCGTAAGAGACAAATACAGAGAACAAACTGGGGGTTGCTGGAGGGGTTGTGGGGGGGGGGATGGGCTACATGGGGAAGGGGCATTAAGGAATCTACTCCTGAAATCATTGTTGCACTACATGCTAACTTGGAGGTAAATTGAGGGAAAAAAATTAAAAAAAAGAAAGGAAAAACCCTGGACTTCTACCTTACATTTAGCAGAATTTGTTCTGAGCTTACTAGTATTTCCTCAATTAAAAATGCCTACAGGGAGAGCCAAGCAAAGGTTTAAGTTTCACATTCATCAACCATAAAATATTCCTTTGAAGAAGATTCCAGACCACTGTATAAAAGAATGAAATTAGGATAGGAAAAATACATAATACTGCTTAGAATACCAGTGACGTGGTGTTAGAAATACTGAGAAACTAAGATGTTATGTACCAAGACTGTAATGACTGAGTAATGAATATTAAATTATTTTAATGGACCCAAGTATTTTTTTTTCTAAAAATTGTTTCAGTTTTGCAATTTCCAAATCATGCTACTTTAAAGGTCCACCCCTACAGTAAAATCAATCTGTTACTCGTTATGCAACTATTTCAAAAATGACTTAATTTTAGTTAATTTTAACACCCCTTTCCAGGGCTCACCTGTGTACCAAGCTTGACACTAACTTATCTGGTCACCCTGGCTATAGCTCTGGCCACTGGAGAAGAACACAGCCACCGTCACAATGTGAGGTGAGGTCCTACTAATGTTAGGTCCTACTAATCTCGCTCCCCTCTCTTCTGCCGACTGGCGGGTGCTGGCTAATCCCAACCAGAAACTAGAGGGCCAGGCTGGGCAATCCATACTGCGCAGGACTGGGGGCAGAGTGGGGCGGATGCAGAAAGGCATCAGAGATTGTGCAATTCCAAAGGATAAAGAACTCTGGCCAAGGGAGAGGGTGTCAGAGGGCTGCGTTTCGACTCAGGAAGGAGGGGGCCAGCTGTTGGGTAGAGGTGTTCAGACAGAAAATCTGAGGACCTCAGGGATTTTGGCAGATGAAGAGCAGTCCCTGGGGAGGCACACTGGTCACTAAAGAGCACCCTGACACAGGACGCAGTGCCCTGTACGACGTGTGGCATCGGGTTCTTGGGTCTAGGGAGAGGTCTCAGAAGGGATCCATGGGACTCGATCTTTATCTTCTAAGTGGGTCCGTAAACCAGTTTCATGTGAAAATAAAGAAATAACCTGACTTATGACCCAGGTTGAGAGCTCAGACCACACTGGTTATGTGGATATGCAGGTGCAATCGGGCTGTCCCGTGCGTACCCTGGAAATAAAGAGGAAAGATGCCAAGTCCAGCGCACACTCAGACTTTAGCCCCACTCTTAGCCCAGTGATCCCCACCAAGGGCCATTCTGTCCCCCAGGGCCATGTGGCAGCCATATATGCAGACGTTCTGGGTTGTCATAGCTGGGGGTTGGGATGGCAGTTACTACCATCGAATGGGCAGAGGTCAGGGATGCTGCTAAACACATTCCACAAGTCACAGGGCGGACACCACAACTGAGGGACCAGCCTCAAATGTCACAGGCCAGAGCACAAGAAAGTCTGCTTTAGGCTGAATGCTTAGCTCCCTTTCTGCCTTGGCCAAAAGGGTTAAGGATTCAATGGATGTTCATGTATAAAACATCTTGAGCCCTACTACTGATGTTAAGAATTCCAATGAGAAGGAAATAGGGCACCTGGCTGGCTCAATGGGTACAGCATGTGACTCTTGATCTTGGGTTTGTGAGTTTGAGCCCCATGCAGAGGGTAGAGTTTACATAAAAAAAAAAAAAGTTAAAAAAAAAATAAAGAGTTCCATAAGTGTTACTTGTGGGCCTAGATGTGAAATGTCATCCACAAAACTGGGCCGATGGCCGCCACTACCTCTGTAGTCCCAGAGTGTGGGGAGCCAGTGATCCTGAGACCCCACCTCCCACCCTCACACTTTTCAGTATCACAGACTCGCACCTCTCCCCAGTAACCCCCTCCTGAAACAGATCTTGCTCACCTCCTATGCTCAAAGTACTGCACACAACTGAACCGACTCATTCGGGTTACCTTGGAAGGTCTGGGACACAATCCGTGCTTCACCCGGACCCTCCCCATACAGCCCTTAGTCTGCTCTGCACTCAGGAAGGCTGGGCCTTCCCGTGCTCTAAGAGGAACCCCAAGCTGGTCCACCTCCCGTCCCATCACAGCGCTTGTGCAGTTCCTGCAGAGTGGAGAATGCTATATTGTCGACGCCCCCTCCCATCACGGCAGAGTCTATGAGCGGTGCTGGGCCGGGAGACGGCCTTCCGAGATCTGAATGACTGTCAAGAAGGAGATGGCATGTTCTGACCCTCCCTGGGTGAACAGAGCATCTAGCCCGACTCCTCCTCCTCTTCCCTTGAGATCAGACACTCGCATAGCAGCCTGCCTCCCGCTCTTGTAAATAAAGCTGCACCCTTCCACTCGGGCACCACCGACCGCTGCGTCTGTGCTGCCACCAAGCCAGAGGCAAGGAGCTATGAGAGAGCACGTGGCCCACGAGCTTTCCTACCTGGTCTTTTCCAGAAAAGGGTCTGTGACCTCTGCTTCGGACTCCCATTACCTTTTTTCACATTGTGTTTTCTTTCAAGAATGTTCTTCTTGCTAAGTATGGCGGGTCATCAGCTATTTGGACTCTGAGAGTGACTCTCTCAGTTCAAGAAGACGGGAGATTGTGCTAGGAAATCCCTCCACCTAGGCCTCCAGTGCCAGTCCTCATGGTGAACTACTTCTGTACCTTCCAGCAATATCTGCAGCATGAACCATGTCCCAGTCTGGGAGTGACTTCCTGTTGGCATAGTTGTAGGGACCTAGGGATTTCCTTTGGAGCTGAGCAATTGTAGGATCAGCTTTTCCAGAATTGAGAGTTTCTCTGACAGAACAGAGATTTTAAAATCCAAGCCACCTAACAATTTCATTCTGGAAACTCCTAGGGTTAGCAATAAAGGTCAGAGTCCTGGCTTTTACATCTGAGAAAAGCAGAGCAGCAAGCTGCCGGGTGGGCTGACCTAATCGCCCTCCTGCACTGGGCTCCCTGGCAGCCAAGGTGGGAGAGAATTCCAGCTCTTCCCCGTCTCCATGTGTGGCTGCCAAGGTGAGCAGCTGGAGTTCAGCTCAAGCATCATCCCCTGACCCCCAGGCAGGTTTTCCAATTCCTGCCCAGTTCCAAGGTGTGTACAGGTCTGTTTCTCCTTGGGAGACAGCAGGTACACAATAAATAGTGTTGAGTCAAACTCAAAAATGGCAGTAACAAATTATTCATTTAGATATAAAATTAAAGTTTGAAATCAGCTAAAAAAAATGATATATACTTGTGGAAAGATACAATGTTATCCCAAGCCCTATGTTAACACATCTGAAGTACTGTAAAAACAACAGTCCCTTAGACGTCTATAACACTGCTGACTTACGTTAGGAACAATTACCCAGAAGTTAGTGACTCCCTTCAACAAATGACACAATACAAATCACAGCAGTCTCTACTATCTACACCACTTGAACCAATGCCTGGTGAACCCATTCTAATCCAAAACCCTCTCAACAAACAAAGCATGCTCAAATTTGACCCCTTCAACGTGTATAGCCATCTCAAATCTAAGTCATAAAATTAAAAAAAAAAACCCACAAAACCTAACCTTAAATTTAAGTAGAAACCCATGTGGCATACCTTCACAAACACTCTCCAGAGAGAAGTATGTGGTCTGACTGATGTAGCCAGCACCTGCCATCAGCGACGTCACACAGCCAATCAGCACTCGGGGGCTGGAGTCTGACAGCCCTGTGCCATGGTTTTTGCTGTCATCTTCCCATTTATCTGAGAAAGCTTCCACCTGTAAGACAAACCCTTATTCAAACCATAAGGAGACTACAAGAAAAATAAACTACAGGCCAGTATTCCTTTTGACTATAGATATTAAAAATGCTCAACCAAATACCAGCCAACTGAATATGGCAGTGTTTTAAAAGTGCTACACGCCACAATCAAGGCGGGTTTATTCAGAATGTAAAGATGGTTCAACATATCAATCAATGCAATATACCTCACATTAGGTAGAACAAAGGAAAAAACGTGAAAACCTCAGTTATGTAGAGAAGGCATTTGACAAAACATCCTTTCACGATGTTTTCACACTCAAATAAGGAACATAAGGAGACTTCCTCAACATGATAAAGCCCATGTCTGAAAAACCCACAACTAACATCACACTCAATGATGGCAAGACTAAAAGCTTTATCCCTAGAATAAGGAACTAGACAAGGATTTTACTACCTCTGATCAAAAAAAGTGTTGAAGTCGTAGCCAGAGCACCTGGGCAAGAAAACTAAAAGGCATCTTAACTAGAAAGGAAAAAGTAAAAATATTTGTTTACAGATGGTGTGATCTTGTATGTAGAAACTGCTAAACATTTCATAAAAATCTGTTACAGCTAATAACCAAATCCGGCAAACTTGTAAGCATAGAAAATCAACATACAAATATCAGTTGTATCTGTATGCACTTGCAATGAACATTCCAAAAAAGAAAATTAAGAAAATTCCATGGGGCACCTGGGTGGCTCAGTGAGTTAGGTGTCCAACTTTGGCTCAGGTCAGGATCTCATGATTTGTGAGCTGGAGCCCCACATTGGGCTCTGTGTTGACAGCTCAGAGCCTGGACCCTGCTTAGGATTCTATACCTCCCTGTTTCTCTGCCCCTCCCCTGCTCGTGCTCGCGTGCACTCTCTCTCTCTCTCAAAAATAAATATATATTTTAAAAAATTAAAAAAAAAAAGATGAGTGTACAAAGTGTAGTCTATACATACAATGGAGTATTATCCAGCCATTAAAAGGAAGGAAATTCTGATACATGTTACATGGATAAACCTTGAAAATATTATGCAAAGTCTGATGATGCAAACACAAAAGGATAACAATCACATGACTCCACTTAGATGACATATCTAGAAGAGTCAAATTCATAGAGACAGAAAGTAGAATAGTGAATTTTTGTTTTAGGGATGATGAAAAAGTTGTGAAAATAGTGGTCATGGGTGCACAACAACGTGAATATACTTAATGTCACTGGACTGTGCACCTAAAAATGGTTAAAATGGTAAATTTTATGTATATTTTACCACAATAAAAGCTACATAAAAATATGCAAAGAAATTCCACATCTTTCGTGAAATCATTAAATACCACCTAACGTTGGTAAATCAAACAAAGGTGTAAGCATATTGTTCAAGTGAGTCAGTAATCTACTGACAAGCTAAGAACAGAAAACAAGAAGAACACTGGGCCAGAGGAAATAAAGCACAGGTGAAGTGTATGCAACTTTTTTTGGTAGTACTGTAGGCCAGAGCAATCTAATAGAACTTTCTGTGATGATAGGTTTTCATGGTTGTGCTGCCCAATGTGGTAGCCACCAGCTGCAGTTAGCACTTGAAATATGTGGTTAGCGAGGCTGAGGAATTAATTTTAGATTTTATTTACTCTTAATAAATTAAAATTTCAATTTAAATAGCCACACATGATTGGTGCTACCATACTGAATGATATAATTCTAGAATTTTATATTTAAATGTACTACTTTTAAGATTTAAAAAAGACAATATTAAGCATTAAAATACCATTTACTAACCATAATAATCAACTACATCTTAACCATTTAAAAGATATATATGTATTTAAAGCGTATTTATTATTGATTTTGAAAGGGGAGGGAGAGAGAGTAGAGAGAGAATCCCAAGGTGGCTCCACACCATCAGTGCAGACCCTGATGTGGGGCTTAAACTCATGAACCATGAGATCACGACCTGAGCTGAAATCAAGAGTTGGACACTCAACTGACTGAGCCACCCATGCACTTCATTTTTAAAAAGGAGTTGAGCTCAGTAAGTTTTCCAGCTACCAAATTAGGTAACAAAAAGTTCCGTGGGCCCAGGTAGCTCAGTTGGTTGGCCATCCGACTTTTGGCTCAGGTCATCATCTCCCAGTTGGTGGGGTCAAGCCCCAGGTCGGGCTCTATGCTGACAGGTCAGAGCCTAGAGCCTGGAGGCTGCTTCGGATTCTGTGTCTTCCCTCATTCTCTGCTCTTCCCCCACTCATGTTCTGTCTTTCTCTCAAAAATAAATAAACATTAAAAAAACCAATAGCTTTCCTACATAGAAAAACATTAATTTAAAACCACAAAGCAAAATTCTGATAATGAAATAAAACAATAAAATTTTCAGACATAAACAAATTTGCAGAACCTAAATAAAGAAAACTACTGAGCACTAAAAAAACATACAGAAAGGTTTAAATAATTGGACAAACTGTAGTTGGATAAATCTGTAGATGAAATCGCTTAGCCTAAATGGATGCACAGTCAGTGCTGTCTAAAGTGAATCTGAACCAAGCAGGAGGAACAGAATGACTAATGTTAGTCCAGAATAATCAGAGTGGATGATTTCCACAGAGAGCAGGAGGGAAACCAGCCTACCAACCAGCGATGAGACAGTGCCACAGAGGCCCACGGAAAGGCATCAGGACCAAGAGGATCCTGTGCACATGGGGCTCTCATGTATGATAAAGAAACGTTCCTAATCAGAAGGGGAAAAAAGTGGGATGACTGGTCAGCTACTGGTAAAGAAATGTCTGGTTCCCTCCTTCAGTCTTATAGCAAATAAATTCTAGGCAGATTAAATATTTAAATGTCAGTGAACAATTTTCAGAGAAAACCTGAGTGCGTTATTTATAAGCGGAATAAGCCTCTCTAAGGATCCTTACAGAGGCAAAAGCCACAGAGAAAAGATAAACACATTTAACTACATAAAATGAAACTTTATGAAACAAAATCAAAAGAGAACCTTGGGGGGAAATATCTGCCACACTTTCATATAATAATTTTCCTTAAAAAGTTCTATTTTCCCAGTAAGACAAGGATGTCTACTCTTACCACTTTTATTCGACAGAGTACTGGAAGTCCTAAGCCACAGCACTTAGACAACAGAAAGAAATAAACAGCAGCCAAACTGGTAACAACACCTAAAACTCATGATTCACAGATGACATGACACTATATATAGGAAACCCTGAAGACTCCACCAAACAGTTGCTAAAACAGATATACGAACTTAGTAAAGTTGCAGGATACAAATCAATATACAGAATTCAGAATTCTGTTGCATTCCTATATACGTAATAACGAAGCAGCAGAAAGTGAAATTAAGAAAACAATCTCATTTACAACTGTACCAAAAACAATAAAATATCTAAGAATAAACTTAATCAGAGAGACAGCTGAGAGACCTGTACCTTGGAAACTATAAAACACTGATGAAAGAAACTCAAGATAACAAAGAAATGGAAACACATTCCATGCTCATGGGATAGAAGAATATTGTTAAAATGTCTACACCACCCAAAGCAATCCACACATTTAATGCAATCACCATCAAAATACCAACAGCATTTTTCATAGAACTAGAACAAATAATCCTAAAATTTATTTGGAACCACAAAAGACCCTGGATAGCCAAAGCGATCTTGAAAAAGAGAAACAAAACTGGAGGTATCACAATCCCAGACTTCAACTGATATTACAAAGTGAGAGTAATCAAAACAGTATGGTACTGGCATAAAAACAGACACATAGATAGATAAATGGAACAGAATAAAAAAGGCAGAAATAAACCCACAATTACATGATCAGTTAATCTTTGAAAAGGGAGGAATAAATACACAATGGCAAAAAGACAGTCTAGTCTCTTCAGGAAATAGTACGGGGAAAATTGAACAGCTACATGCAGAAGAATGAAACAGGATCTCTTTCTTACACCATACACAAAAATAAACTCAAAATGGATCAAAGACCTAAATGTGAGACCTGAAACCATAAAAATCCTTGAAGACAGCAGAGGCAAGAAATTCCTCTGACACTGGCCATTGCAACACTTTTCTAGACTTGTCTCTTGAGGCAAGAGAATTAAAAGCAAAAATGAACTATTGAGACGACATCAGAATAAAAAGTTTCTTCACAGCGAAGGAAACAATCAGCAAAACAAAGAGGCAACTGATGGATTGAGAAGATATTTCCAAATGACATATCAGAGGAAGGGTTAGTATCCACACTCAAACTCAACACCCAAAAAACAAACAATCCAGTGAGGAAATGGCCAAAAGACACGAACAGACACTTTTCAAAAGAAGACATCCAGATGGCTAACAGACCCATGAAAGGATACTCAGCATCACTCGTCATCAGGGAAATACAAATAAAAACTAATGAGATACTATCTCACACCTGTCAGAATGGCAAAAATCAACAAAAGAAACAAAAGGTGTTGGCAAGGCTGTGGAGAAAATGGAATCCTCTTGCACTGTTGGTGGGAATGGAAACCGGTGCAGCCACCGTAGAAAACAGTGTGAAGGTTCTTCAAAAAGTTAAAAATAGAAATTACCCTACAATTCAGTAATCGCACTACTGGGTATTTATGCCCAAAATACAAATATGCTAATTGAAAGGGATACATGCCCCCCCCATCTTTACAGCAGCATTAGCTACAATAGCCAAATTATGGCAAGAGTCCAAGTGTCCACTGACTGATGGATGTATAAGGAAGATGTAGTAAATATATACCGTGAAATATTGCTCAGCTATAAAAAAAAATGCAATCTTGCCATTTGCAACAACATGGGTAGAAATACAGTATAGTAGTAAACGAGAGAAATCACTTAAGGAAAGACAAATACAATATGATTTCACTCATATGTGGAATTTAAGAAACAAAACAAATGAGCAAAGGGGGGGAAAAGAAGAGACAAACCAATATATAAGATCCGTAACTATACAGGAAAAACTGATGGTTAACGGATGGGAGTTGGGTGGGTGGCGGGTGGGTGAAATAGGTGATGGGAATTAAAGTTTAAAAAATTAAATAGAAACAGAAATAACCCTTGACAGAGAATTTTTGAACCCTAGTAGTGTCTCTGCTAAAGGAATAGCAACCCAAAGATGGAGAGAGGGAGAGATGAAGACTAGACAGACAAGGTGAGATCATGCCTGAAAAAGAAACTATGTAGAAAATTCTGCCCAGAGAAAAAGTTCTTGATTGTTTTTAAAGTTTATGGCTTTGTGGTAATGGTTGCAAAACTCTGTGAATATATTAAAACACTGAATTGTACACTTTAAATTGGTAAACTGTATATGTTAATTACATCTCAATAAAATCTTACCAAAAAGAAAAGCAAGCTCTAATATCCTTAAATAGAAACCTTAAAGAAGTTGAATTCAACAAAAAAGGGATAAAGAACATGAAAATAACTCTTAGGAAAAGAAAAATTAATCTCCTTTAAGGCTTAAATTCAGATTAAAATCATGAGGTCACTTTTCACTTATTAGATTGGCCAAGATTTCATAGACTGATAATATCCACATCCTTGACAACTCTGTGTAACAGGCAGTCTCATTCTGCTCCTGTGAGTATAAATTAATTTGTACGTTGCTGGATGATAATCTGATAACCACTGAAATGCTGGGTGTGCATATCCTTTGACTAACAATTCCACTTCTAAGCATTATAACACAAAAATACATTTTTAAATAAAAAATTTAATAACAATCTACTAATTATATTTGCTAATTGGGTAACCAAGGGTCCACTGTTCCCACTATCTTGGAGCCTATGGAGAGCTGCTGGGGACAGGACTCTGAAAATGACAAGTATGTCTGGAAGGCTGTGGTTCAAAGCCATTTTTGCTGGCTATAAGCGGGGTGTCTGGAGCCAGAAAGAGCACACTACTCTTCTTTAAAATGAAGGTGTTTGCGCTCCAGATGAAACTGATTTCGATCTAGGCACGAGATGCGCACGCTTATGTGTACGAAGCAAAGAACAATACAGTGATTCCTGGTCAAACAAACCAGATCAGAGTAATCTGGGGAAAAGGAACTCATGCTCACAGCAACAGTGGCATGATTCTTGCCAAATTCTCAAGCAACCTTCCTGCTAAAGCCACTGGGCAAAGAATCCATGTGATGCTGTACTCCTCGAGGATTTAAAATAACTAGAAAGTAAATAAATATAGCTGTAGATTTGTTCTTCTGTATTTTTTTTAAAATGGGACCAATCATTCTCTCTTTTTTAAAAATATTTTATTTTTTAAGTAATCTCTACCCCCAATGTGGGGTGTTTTCAAACTCAGAACTCCGAGATCAAGAGTTGCACTCCCCACTGACTGAGCCAGCCAGGCAGCCCGTTATAATCATTTTGAACAAATTTTTAAAAGACTGTAAGAAATAGAAATGTTGTGGCCCCTGGGTAGCTTAGTCAGTTGGGTGTCCCGACTTGATAATTGGCTCAGGTCATGATCTCACGGTTCATGGCACTGAGTCCTGAATCTGGCTCTGCGCTGATGGTGGGGAGCTGGACTGGGATTCATTCTCTTTCTTTCTGCCCTTCCCTCACTTCTTTCTATCCCAAAATAAATAAATAAATGTTAAAAAAAAAAAAGAAATAGAAATGTTGTGTTCTTTGCCCTCGCATAAAATTATCAATGAGGTTTACTTTCTAAATTACAAATTTCTATGTTGTCTGAATAATATACAATGATCCCCATTGATTTTTTAAGACCGAAACCATTATAAAAACAAATGCACCCTCAAGACAGTACATTCCACTCCCTGTCTTGCCCACGTTGTGTCTAAGAAGTTAACTAAGCAGAAGGATGGAAGGGCACCTGGGTGGCTCAGTCGGTTAAGTGTCCAACTTTGGATCAGGTCATGATCTCACAGTTCATGAGTTTGAGCCCTGCGTCAGATTCTGTGCTGACAGCTCCGAGCCTGGAGGCTGCTTCTGATTCTGTGTGTGTCTCTTTCTGCCCCACCCCCTTCTACTCTCTCTCTCAAAAATAAATATTAAAAAATTTTTAATTAAGACAAAGAAAACGAGGATGGTTCGAAACATGAAGCCCCACAGTGGAGAGAGATTTCGCAAACTCAGGCCTTACCCTAACTGCTTTCAGTCCACTCGACACTTTATCTTCTTGCACAACCGCAATAACCTCCTGTCCAACATTCAGAAGCACTTTGTGGGTCACAGCCTCATTGGAGAAGTAGATCAAATCATCAATCATGCCATAATCGCCACAGTACCTTGTCACGACACCCTGGACAGTTTTCAGTTTGGGGTCACCTGAGATGCATAAACAAAGAGGTTACGTGGACCGTGAGTAAAGCAAGCCTAGCCTACGATTAAACCCTACCAGAGAAGGGTGGAGTACAGGCGCATCCAGGGAGTTTGGAACCTCCAGGGGTGCAGCGGGGGGGATCTTCAGAGAGTGAGGTTTCTGAGGTAGACTGCCCGGGTTCCTCTGAGGGGCACAGGCAGCAGACTCGGGGCGGGGGGGGGGGGGGGGGGG
>CM053571.1:605984-642905 GCA_028646485.1 Cryptoprocta ferox
GTGGCCGGGGGTGGGGGTGGGGGGAGCGCGCTACCGGCCTCTGCGGCTCGCTCCGCGCTGGGATTACCGCCACCCTCCCGCCTCTCCGATCCCCCGGCCACAGCAGATTCTGCGTGCCCTCCCCGAACAGGGCGCCACAGGAGGTTCTGGGCTTGCGGGGAGGCCCAGCGGCGGCGCCCCTCCCCACTCCCGCCAGCACGCGGGGGGGCTCGGGCCGCGCGGCGCTGAGCCGAACCGGCGGCCGCGGCCGATGGAGGGGCACCGGCTGCAGGTTACAGAGGGCCGTGCGGGCGCTGCTCGCGGCGGCTGAGGCCTCGGGCCCCGCTCGGGAGGGCGTCGTGCCTTAAGAGGCCAGAGAAAGCGATCGGACGATCACCGCCCTGAGCCCAGTCAAGGTCAGGGTCACCCACCATGCGCCAGAGTCCCAACACAGTCCAGACTGGACCAAGAGGGCCTCAAAGGCCGTCTCGAGGGCGGAAAAGCAGGACAACACAGGACTGCGGAAGGACAACCTGGGACAGCTGGGACTGCGCTTCCAGAGCTTTCCAAACACGCAACCGCAAGTGGCAGTGATGACCGAAAAGAGGAGGCCCGCCGCACTGGGCACTTCAAAGCAGAAACAAGGACGACTCGGAGGTGGCGCAAACCTGAAGGCAGCCCAACGCCATAAATCATAGTCCACACCAGGCCTTCGATCAGCTGCGGTCACACCTCCGCTGTGGCGTCAAAGAGCGAACAAAAGGCGGCAGCACGTCTCAGCGCTCACGCTGCACAGCCGCCCGCGGCCGGAAGCTCCATCAGGGACCCCGCGAGCACGGCCTCCCGCCGCCCCCCACGTCCGAACAGGCTGCACTCTGCCTGGCCTCGGGCTCTGCTGGCTCGAGCAACACCCCGGGGCGCCCAGGACCCGGGCCCTCCCCCGCAGGCACCTTCCTCGAGCTTGGGCCCCAGCTGCCCGGCCTCCTCCTCCTCGGCGCCGTCCGCCCTCCTCCAGAAGAACGCCACCAGCTTGGCCGCGAGGCGCAGCATGGCCCTGCCGCTTCCAGAGGCGTCCGCTCGCGCGCAAGCGGGGCCCCCCTGCCTGGGGCCAATGAGCTTGCCGCGCCTGCGCCTGCGGGCCCTTCGCGCCTGCGGCCAATGGGCTCGCTGCGCCCGCGCCTGCGCAGGTGCCTGCCGTTTCGGCCAATGGGGTTGCCGCGCGCGCCACTACCGTTAGTAGTTGGTGGTTGGCGGTTTGCGACCGTTGGCACGCGGCTCAGCGAGGCGAGGCGCCGGGTGGGCGAGACGACGCGAGGTGTCGCGCGGTGGGCGGGGCCTTTTGCGCGCGCGGGCGGCCTATGTGTCCCTCCCCCTCGCTTCGGCGCGTGCCTCTCGCCACCCTGAGGAGGTTCTGTTTATGTACTTTCTGCAGTTCTTTATGTGCCCCCAGGGGAGTTTTCTCGAATACTGGTGGCCGCGCCCCTCTCCAGTCGGAGGCTGTTGGTAGGAGCGAGTGCCCCTAACTCCGCCGCGCTAACCACCCGCTGCTCCTCCGGGCCACAGGTTCCCCGACCGAATCCATCTCTTCAGAAAGCGCGTCTCGGTGTCAGTGCGAACTGGTTTTTATTTCCTTTTATCTTTTCTGGTTTAGTTTGTGCTTTTCTAACTTCTTGGGAAAATTAAGGAGTTCTGGAACTTTCTTCAGCTCAAACCTGGGCATTTAAGGCCGTAAGCGTGTCTGAGCTCGAATTCGGCCGCCATCCTCCAGAATTTGACTCGTACTTATGTTTGGCTTCTCGCTGCCTTCGTGGGTGCTGCTTCGAGTCCTGGGATTTTCCCCTCTAGACGAGTGTTGGTAATTTCCGCGTGTTTGCGGCCTTCCGGCCGGGGTCGGGGCACCGGGGGGCGGGCACCGGGGGCGGGCGGCACGAGGCTGCCGGCCCGACGCCCCGCCCCGCCCCGCGCCCCGTCCCCGATGCCCCGCCTCGTCCCCGGCGCCCCGCGCGATGCTGGGGCGGCCGTTCTGCGCTCGAGTCCGCGCCCGCGTCGTTCCGGCAGGTCCTTGTTCCGCGGGGCCGCGCGTCCGCTCGAGCGCGGTGGGACCTGGAGTCCTCGTCCAGGGGGCGTGGACACCGCGTCCCGAGCCTCCAGGAAGGCGTGCCGAGTCCTGGCCGTGCGCTCGGCGCTGGGGACACACTGAGGATGGAGGGACCCCAGGGCCTCACCGGGTGCTCGGGGCGGGGGTGGGGGGAGACCTCCTTAGGAGCGGGGGTGTGCAGCGCACGCTGCCCGTCAGGGGCGCCGCGGACAGGCCTCTAGAGCGAGGGTGACGTGCGGCAGGAGTGTCCACTGCTTAGGACTGCCCCGTGTGTCCCCCAGCCTGGCTTCGGGACTGTTCACCCCAGCTTTTCAGCGCGTCCCCCGAATGCCCAGCAGACACCGCCACCTCATGGTGAGAAGGAAGCTGCCTAGGCTCCCTTCACACCTGCTTCCCCCAGGCCCGTCCTCGTCAGGTGGGACAGCTGCACCTGCCCTGCTCAGACTGAAACCTTCTGTCCCCTGAACTCCTGACCCTCTCGCCCCACGTCATGGTGACTGCACATCCTGCCGGCTCTTCAGGATCTCCCCAGAACATGGCCACTTCTCACCACCTCTGTGCCCCACCGCAGTCCCGGTCCCACCTGCTTTCACCTGCTGCCCCGTGGCCTCCAGCACCCGCTTGCTCCTCCACCCAGAACCTTCCAGTAGGTCCATCTCAGAGTCCAAGTCAAGGTTTTCTCCATGCCCACAGGTGCCTCCTATCTGGATGCCTCACCTCCAATCGTTGCTATGTCCATCGTCCTCCAGCCTGGCCACCGCAGGACCTTTGCACCCGTGGCACCCTTGCTCCAGCTCTCTGTGAGACTCCCTCCTTGCCTTCTGCATGTCTTTGCTCAGATGCTTACTTGTCAGTGAGGCCTGCACTGACTCCCCCAAGCAGCAACCCCCAGTCCCTCCCCCTACTTAATTTTCAGGACAGAGCACACTATTTATCTTGTGTGCTCCTGCCCCCCCCCCCCGAATGTAAACTCCAGGTAGGAGGGACTGTGGGCTGCTCTGTTCCCTCTGTAACTATTTGCTAAAGGACAATGGAAACGCTGAAACATGAGTAGGATCTGAGCAGGCAGAAAAAGGAGGAAGGACGTTCTAGGAACAATGGTGTATGTGAAGATAGTGTGAAAAAAACAGGATTTGTTCTGGAAGTTGGTATTGCCAATGGAATCGGCATTTTCTTCAAACAAAAAGAAATACCAACGGTTCAATCTCGTCAGACCAATTCCTACTAATTCAGTTATCCCTTAAAAGGGAGTCTGTAAAGAAGTTTGGGAGGTTTTCAATCGTTTCAAAATCCCTTCTTGACTTCCCAGGTTATAGTTTGTGAAAACTCTAATCTTTGCTTGGTGGAAAACTAAGACAACAGAGCATCCCACTATTCAAAACCAGTGCCTTTGCTCAAGCTTTATGTGGATTTGCAGTTTGAGGAGCTGGTTTTTCAGAATGCTTTGATTCGTGCTACTTTATGGCTCCCGTGTCCACAAAGAAACTGTCGCTGTAACTGTCAGGGTGCCAGTGTCTCTGGGCGAAGCGTACTCCCGTCCTTTATCTTTGCTTAGCGAGCGGAAATAAAAGGCACAGCAGGACCGCCGGGGCTGCCCACGGGAACCAAGGAGTCAGAATTCCAAGCAGTTCCAGGCCCATGCCAGCCACGTTGAACGCACAAATGTGTATGTGGCCTCGCGAAGGAGGTCTTCCTCTGGGGTCTCAGAGCACCCATGGAAGAAGGCTGCTTGGAACGGTGTATAACAAGGCGTTTGGAGAGAAAGTTGTTCGTTTCAGAACCGGACACCCAGCGCGGCACCCTGCCCGGACTCGGTGCTCGGTGTTGTGCTTCTCTTCGGGACACTTCTTTCTTGTGAGAAGCCTGCCCTGGCACCTGTGTGTGACCCAGCTGCCATCAGGAGAACTGAGGGGCCCCTTAATTTCTAGGGGAGTTGAGACAGGACGGAGCAGTGCTCTGAGCCAGCAGTTATACAACCACCGCGGAACTTTCCAGGGTCACTCTCTTCATCTCATTGAAATTCAGGAGGCGGCACTCATTCCCCTGGCTTAAGTGCAGTTTTGCTGGGCTTTTGTTCCATTTGTGAATAGTTCTTGCTGGAAGCCCGGGGCAGGATGACTTGGTAAGAGCGGCCCCTCACCCAAGCGGCCCAGCGCCCCAAACCACCGGAGGTAAGTGTGCCCGTTAAACCGCTAAGTGTGTGTGTGTGTGTGTGTGTGTATTTAGCGATCTTACCTTACGCAATTTAACGTGCTCTGGGTAGCCAGCACATCATGGAACTTGTAAACCTAAAACTTCACCCTGAATCCAGGCTGTTCAGGGTTGTTTTACTGGGAAAGTGATCTTACTCGTAGACTTCAGTGCTTGTTTTTTCCTTCAAATTTATAGCATCTTGGTATGGATGATGTTTCTTCTGCTGAAAACAACGTGCTTTAATTAGAGTTGTTTCAGAGCGATCCAAAATAAACGATAATTTTATTACTGGTAAATATGCGGCAGCAGAGGTGACTCCAGAGCTCCAGGTACAGCTGTCGTGTGGCTTGTGTCCTCTGATCACCATGACACGGGAGGAGCAGTGCAGGGAGGAGCTCAGTTACGACCGGATGCCCACCCTGGAGCGGGGAAGGCCAGAGGCCGGGAGCTACGCCCCAGACGCCAAGCCCAACGACCTTCACCTGTCGACAAGGCTGCCCCCATGCTTCAGTCACAAGACGTGGGTTCTCTCTGTGTTGATGGGGGTGAGTAGCTCCTCATCATCCACCATGAGATGTCCTCTCCTTTGGGTGCCATTCCCGAGTGGCCTGGGAGAGGGCAGCTCCTGGCTCACTTCTGCTTCTGGAGAGCCTCATGGGTGCTGATGTGCTTACTTTGCTTATATTCTCTGAATTATTTTCCTTAACTCATGAATAGCTACCACAATAGCCTTGCTGGCCTCGGCTGTGGCTTCTCTGTGTCCCACAAGGGTTGGGACAGCCCAGGGCCCATGCTGACCATCTGCTGCTAGGGTAGCCTCCACGACCCTCCACTCCTGGGGTGGGAGGTCTGGAGTCTCCCTGCAAAGATGGGAGGAGGGGCTGTGCTCTCAGGGCAGGCCTCTGGCAGACTGAACAGTGGGTGGGTGTCCCAGGATGGGAAGCCAGGGCCATGGAGCAGGAGAAAGCCCAGCGGCTGGAGGGACAGGGTCAGCAGAGAGCTGGGGGCAGACCTGGGGTCCAGCACATTTCCCTTCAGACATGCTTGGGTGGGCACTTGACCACCGAAGGGGTCATTTCAGCCTGAGTGCCGGCTTGCCTGGGGCTTGGCCATTGGATTCACCTCTTTTCAGGCAGGACCCCCGGTCTCCTATGTGGCCCAGGCTGAAAGCCAGGATCCAGGCAGGGACCTTGCCCCTCACTGGGCTTCCCCAGGCCATCCTGCAGTACCCCCAGTGGTCCCGCCCATGCTCCCTCTGAGCTGTGACTCTGTCCCACTGAGACTGGAATCCCCATCTGCCTGGGGTGCAGAGGAAGACCCTTCTCCCTGTACCTGGGGCTGGCATCACACAGGTGTTCAGCCTCTTCACAGTCCCAGGGCCCTGGACTCTGCACTGCCCACAGCTGCCTGCTTAATCCCAAGGCATTTAATCCTGCTCATCCCCCCCCCCACTTAGTTGTACCATGGTCTCCCTGGCTCCCTGACCCCAGGCCCCAGTGCTCCCATCACAGTGGGGCATACATGAGCTCCCCAAACCCCCTGGTCCAGGCCTTTGGAGGTTTTTTACCTGAGTCTTTTAACATTGCCCCCTTCCCCCTGCCCCACAGCCTCACCCTCTGTGGTAAGTTTCTCTCTTAGGCCTGACCTGAGACCTGGGTGTCCCTTTGGGCCTTGTCCCTTGGGCTTACAGCCCCTGACCTGAACAGTCATTTTCCAGCTGTCCACTTGGATTAGCTTTGCAGAGAGCATGGGGTAGTGCTGTTTGCTAGCCCCTGAGGCTGGCCCTGAGGGGGTTCCTAAGGCCCCTGATTCTGTAAATGATGGGGTGAGGTTGTGTTCTGGGGAGAAGTGCCATTTCTTGCTTTAAATTTCGACAGAGGCCTCTCCCTCTCTCCCTCAAATAAATGTTGAGGCCCTTAGTCTGACACTGGGGGGAAGAGTGGGCCACGGCCAGTCTTCAGGGAGAGTCAGGTCTGGTGGGATCCAGGCGTCAAGGTTGGCATCGTACAAACTGTTGAGTTGGGTCAGAGGACTAGTTGTTTAGCTGTCCGATCTTCCAATACGCCTGTGTTGTAACCTGAATTGTGCTGCTACTTTGCAGAGCTGTCTGCTTGTGACTTCGGGGTTTTCGCTTTATCTGGGAAATGTGTTTCCTTCTGAAATGGATTACTTACGTTGTGCTGCAGGATCGGTAAGCATCGTTCCTCGGTTGCGTCTTTTGGTACCTAAGTTTGAGATTCTGTGTTTGAGTTTCCTTGCTCTGAAGTTTACCTGTTGCTGTCCCTTACTTCTCATTCATAATCTCCTCATCTGACTTTAGTTTTAAATGAGATTTGTGACTTTTGAAAATGATTGATGCAGCAAGTCTGAACCTCACTCCACAGACTCCCACGTAAGAAACCGGCACTTCGATTTCTAACTGACAGCTGTGTGCTGCTTCGGGCTGTCCTGTGGGCTGACAGGGAACCTGACCTCTGCCCTCTTAGGACAAAAGTCCTTGCAAAGATTTGACCCATTTCCTGCCATTCTCTCTGGAACTTTCTAGGTGGTCCTTTGTCACTACTGGAGCAGTCTTCCTTGGGAGTCACAATGATTTCTGACTTTTGACCCCAGCATTCCAGGGCAACACTGACCTGGGCTGGTTATCTCAGCCAAATCCTTGGTGGTGCCCTTCACCTTCAGAAGTGATAGACTAGGGAACCAGGCCACATGGTCCCACCAGCTTCCCCTCTGCCCTTGGAGGCCTAGCCCTGGGGGCCCTCATCTAGCTTATGCTCTCTGTCCTGCAGGCTCTGGGCTCTGTTCCCATGGCTTGTGCTGTGCCCACTGTGGGGTCTTCAGGGGTCCTGTCGCCCACAGGGGCAACACCTGGCATGGCCCACACGGCCTGAGCTGGTGCCCTTCCCTCCACCTCCCCATTGCCCTGATACCTCCACTCTTGTCCTCGTACTTTGCTTCTGTGGGGATCAAGCCTCCTAGGAGCTCTGGGACCCTGAACGTTTCCACGTCCTTCACACATAGATGTTTTTCCCTTTGGGGTAATTCTTGAGCTAAGATGAACTCTGCTCTCGTGCAATCGATAGAGGTGACTGTCCGACTTCTAAGTACATTCAGCGAGGATAGGTTTCATTGTCTCTTTCATCTCTTCAGAAAAATCAAACATTTTCCCGAATAAATCATTTTGAAAATCGTGGGACCTTTCACTGTTGGCAACACTTCTGTGCCCCGTAGACTGGTGGCACTCGTTTGGCTGATGTGTCTTGGGTCATTCTGGAAGCCTAAGCATTGCGGTGCAAGTAGGGATGCCCAGGTAATTCACCCCTGGCTCACAGAGCTCTGATTCCTTTCCAGTGCCTTCCCTCAGCAATTGTGAGCTTCGCTGTTTCAAGGAGAAACATCAATGCGGTGAGTCTGGCTTTCTGTGCAGTCTCTGCAGATGTGGCGGGAGGGGTGTGGCTCTGGGCCATGCTAGAGCCTCCGATGGCAGCATGCACCAGCAGGCTGTAGCCGGAGGGGGGGTGGCAGGCCCAGGCCACCTGCGGGGCTGGGGCTGACGGGCCCCTGTGCGCATGTGTGCATGTACGTGCTGGGATGCGCCTCCACTGCTTGCAGCCCTTGTGCCCCCCACTGCAGGGCTTCCTGGAGTACCCCCTCCCCTGCCCCCGAGGGGCTGCGGGGCACCCTCCTTGGCTAATCCCTACGTGTATGTGTCATAATCTTGGGATTTTTAATTAATGATCTGGAATTTGGTTCAATGATCTCTTTATTGTTTTAGTTAATGTAAAAAAGAATGAACCTGTTTTCTTTTCCAGATCCCCAACTTTCAGATCCTGTTTGTGTCCACGTTTGCCATCACCACTACATGTTTAATCTGGTTTGGATGTAAACTGGTCGTGAACCCCTCAGCAATAGACGTGAGTCACTGGGTAGTGCTGTGAGTCCCAAACGCTTTCCTGTTTTCTCCTGGACACATTTTCTTGCTGATGCAGATACCCAGGGCTCTGGTCCCACCGAGTCTAGGCCTGAGACAGTGCTGTCATTGGGTTGACACAGTACATGTATGTCATAGCTGTGGAGTCTGACAGAGTCTGAGAATTTAATTTATGCTTTTGAGAATTGTCTTTATTTGATTGTTGCATTGACTCCAGCAGATGGATTTATTGATAGTATTTCTAATGTCTCTTTGGCAACATATTTCATCAAATCTGTGATGCTGTTGATTAGAAGGTGTACGGTTACTTTATGAACCACTAAGAAAAAGGGAAAAACCTTACCATTTAAACTATGATGCCAGAAGAAAACTCTAGTCTCCTAAGATATGAACACTCATCAGAGATCCCTCAAAAAAAAAAAAAAAAAGCCTCTGTTTTGTGGGAAATGTTGAACTCACTTTTTTCAAGATCAGGAAAAGGATGAGGGGCCCGAGAAAGTCTCAGCCAGGCCTGTAAGGCAGAAACGTGAACACACATGGATCCGGAAGGGACACTCACACTGACATTGTCTGCAGAAGAGGGGTTCCCACTGACTCAACCTTAGAATTGAGCACATGTAGCAAGGTTGCAGGGTGTGAAAATCAGCATAAAACAATTGTGCCAGCAACAGAAGACTTTGGAAATGTAATTTAAGTACAGAAATTATTTTATAGAGACAAGCATGTGAAGTTCCTGGGAATAAATGTAGCAAACGTTTCGTGAGGCTGTTTTGTAGAAAATCATGAAGGCTTACTGAGAACCAGGACTTCTTCATTAAAGCTTCACTAAGTCAGGACTTCATTAAAGTCCCAGCTGAGGGCCAGTGAGGGCGCCTCTCCGTGGGTTCAGAGCAATAGCACCTGTCGGCCGGACCCAGCACGTTTAGTGACCCAACGGCCAGGGAAGGCAGCCCTGTCACCAGGCTGGGAACTCAGCCCACAACCAGGGGGTATGAAACAGCTATCCCAGGAAGGCAGGGGAGCCCTCCTGGACCAGGTCAGCCTGCAGCCACCCTGTGTGCTGGACTTGGAACGTCGCGGTGCTGCGCTCCTCATGTTGGAGCCTAGCCAGGGGAGACGCAGGAGCACACGCTGGAAGGAGGACCTGTCCCAGGGTGTGTGGGGAGCTCCCGCTGCAGATCCAGGGCACCGGGAGGCTGCCTTGGGCACTCACCGGGGAGGAAAGCCCAGTGCCGCCGGGCCGCTGGAGCGACTCAGCCTCATTATCATCAAGAGGAGGTAAATGTAAACCATAAAGAGTTGCCCTTTCCAGCATCAGATGGGCAGAAGCCTCAGGGGCTTGCCTCCCACCTGGGGCGGCTTTTACGCCCTTTGGAAACAGTCCTGCATTTGCAGGTAGGTTCTGAAGAAGCACACACTGTGACTCCATGTGCACACGCCGCGACAGTGCAGACCTTGGAGAAACACTTGCACGCTCGACCAGAAAGTGTGGCTCCTGACAGCACTGGGCATCGTGGCAAAAACCCCAAACCAGAACACATGCTCGAATGTTCACGTTGCCTAGGACAGTGCTCCTGAAGATCCCAAACAGGTAAATAAAGGCTGAAAGGTCGATGAAGCTGGATGCCACCCAACCTTCTCCCCCGGCGTGGCTGTGGCCGTAGCACTGCCTCCCCTTCCGGGGCCACTGTGCTGGAATCCACTGGTAACCAGGTCCTCGGATAGCGCCTGACGTGTGAAGGTCAAGCCACGCAGCACTGAAAGTGCTGTTTGTGGCACTAAGGACGTGTGGCTCCAACGCCTGAACCACCAGTGTCTGGGGGCGTGTGTGCACACTCACACGGAGGAAATAGAAAACCACGGGTGGGAAGGGACACTCGGGGCTGCGGCTCCCACACCCCTCCTCCCTGCTCATTTCAGGCCCTGGATCCTCAGCCTCCACCTTCCTTCCCCATGCGATGTACGCAGGGGAGCTCATCTGTTCCCTACCGTTCCGCCTGCTCCTGGGGGTCCGTCCAGCTCACAGCGAGTCTGCGCTGCTCACCGCTAACACTGCGCCACGTCCACTTGGGCTCCCCCATCTCTCCAGCGTTCTTTAGGGGTGGACCCAGAGGGTCACCTCCGATGCCCCACTGCCAGGAGCAGGGCCCACGTGGACACATGTCTGCAGGGGTCTCAGATACCAAGGGGTGCTTTCTGCCTGGACTCACTTGCTCAAGAACAGGCCCGGTTCTCGCACTCACTGCGCACTCAGGCTTCTCCGAGCCCACACCTTCCTGCATTTGGTGTCACCAACTTTCTACTGTGTCCAGTCAGACGACTGTAGCAGGAGCTGCTTGTTACCTTCCCTTCATGTCTTCTCATCACTGATGCTTCCGAGCACCCCTTCCTCTGCTTTTATCTCCTTCACCGACAGCTGCCTGCTCTCACCCTCGGCTTGTCTGTAGATCGAGGTTGTCTTTCTCTCCGTGAGTCACAGAACTTCCTTCCCCCACCCCCCACAACATGTCAGAGTCCCACACAGAAGTGATTTTGCCACTGCTCCTCACCAGTTTGTCTGTTACTGGGCGACACCATGCTTTTTCTGAGGGTGCCCTGGGGCCGCCGGAGAGCCACACCCCACCTCCCTCTCCTTCACAGCTGGCCTCTCTGACTTTAAATAGATTTATTGAGTTCCTCAACAGCTGCACCTGGGGTTACATTATGATGATTTTAAATTTATATAATAATTCTGTGAGACTTGACATCTTTGTTGTGTTAAATCATTCTACCCAAGAGAATAGATGGTCTCCACTTACTCAAATCGTCTTCTGTATCCTGTATTAGAGTCTTAATGTTTTGTGTATTCTTGGTTAAGTAAACCCTAGGTCATATACAGATTTTGTTGCCAGTTTGAATGGTGTTTTATTTTTTAAGTTATATTTTCAGATGGATTATTGGAATGCAGAGAGAAGGTATTGATTTAATTTTTTTTATTTTGAAATATTTTAAGACTTAGAATAATTTCCATAAATAATACAGAGAGTTCCTGTGTGCCCTTCACCCAGCTTCCCCAAGTGACAGCATCTTACATAACAGAACATGTCAAAACTGGGAGATTGACGTTGCTGCTATATATTCACTTAGGTATGAACCTATTCAGACTGCACCAGTTTTTAAATAAAAGGAATTTTGTCACTAGGTTTTGTGTCTGGAAACCTTGCTGAACTTTCTTATTCTTCATAGTTTTGTATTGGTTCTTCTACGCAGGTGCTCACATCCTCTGCAAACCATGACCGTGCGAACATCCCCTTCTGTTCTACCTTCTTTCTCTTTCTTTCCCTGTGGCAGGGTTTCCCCCGCAGTGGGAAACACTGGGTCATCTCTGTCTTATTTCTAACTTTCAGTTGCATCCAAAGAGTCTCTGTTAAATTTTTGATGTGTAACTTTTGCCGAGTTAAAAATGTTCTCTTCAAGTCCTGGTTTGTCGTGAGTTTTTCATTTTAAAAATATTATGTGTTGAATTTTTTAATGGTTTGTTTTTGGATATGTTAAGATGATCTTTCCTCACTTTATTAGATTGATAGATTTTTCTGGTGTCGAGCCTTTCTTTCCTGGAATAAACCTCACCTAATCATAACGGTATTACTTTATTTTTATTTTTTTATTAAAAAAATTTTTTTACATTTATTTATTATTGAGAGACAGAGAGCGAGCACGAACAGGGTAGGGGCAGAGGGAGAAGGAGACACAGAATCCAAAGCAAGCTCCAGGCTCTGAGCAAGCTGTCAGCACAGAGCCTGATGTGGGGCCCGAACCTGTGAACCGTGAGATCATGACCTGAGCCAAAGTCTGTTGCTCAACTGACTGAGCCACCAAGGTGCCCCCACAATGGTATTACTTTAGATAGTCTGACGGGGTGACTTGCTGGTACTGTGTTTAGGATTTCTGCATCTCCTGGGTGAAATGGGCCTAGATTTCCTTCGTCTGGTTTTAGAGTCAAGGTTATGCTGGCCCCATAAAGTGAGTGAGACAGCACTGATCTCTTTTGTGTTTAAGAATGACTTGATAGAATGAACTGCTTCTTGACAGTTGGGTAGAACTTACCTGTAAGGTCCTCTCCACCCAGACCTGTTGCTGAGGGAGGACTTCATTATTAGTATCAATGTGTTCTGTTTCTTCTTGTGTCAGATTTTTTTTATTTTTAATTTTTTTAATGTTTATTTTTGAGAGAGAGACACACACAGAGCGTGAACGGGGGACGGTCAGAGAGAGAGGGAGACACAGAATCAGAAGCAGGCTCCCGGCTCTGAGCTGTCAGCACAGAGCCTGATGCGGGGCTCAAACCCATGAACTGTGAGGTTATGACCTGAGCTGAAGTCGGCCACTTAACCGACTGAGCCACCCAGGTTCCCCTTGTGTCAGATTTTCTATTTTATTAAAAATTTCTCCAATATCATCCAGTTTTTCAAAATTATTAGCACGTAGTAGCTAGTGATATTGCTCCTTATTTTAAATGTATGCCATCTGTAGTTATCTTCCGTTTCTGCCCTAGAATTTAACTTATGTCTTTATTGTATCTTACTTTTTTCAAAGAACCAGCTCTTGTGAACCTCCTTTGGTTTGTTTCTGGTTGCTGTTCTCTCTTTACTGGTGTCTGTCATTTCCTTGCTTCCTGTATTTTTTGGGCAGCTCCTCAGTCGGTGGGTCGGTCTGTCAGTGTGCTACACCTGTCATGAGCTGAAAGCCCAGCCCAGTGGGGGTGCCTCTGGCCCCATCTCTCAGCTCCAGCTTAGGTGCATCCCAGGTTTGACATGTGGCATTTTCATCATTGTTTGGTCCTAAGTGTTTGCAGATTTCCCTTTTGGCCCCTCCAGACCAACTTCCCACCCACTGTCTCCCTGACTGTGTCCAGGAGGTGGAATGTGTGGGTTGGTCCCCCTAGCACCTTGCCCTCTGGCCTCTGTTGGGTTCAGCTGAGGAGAGGCTCATTCAGATGGGACATTTGACAGTGCTTAGGCTATCTTTTCCCCTGGCTCTGAGCCCTTTGGAGGTGTGGTTGGATGGGGGCTGGGTCTTCTCTCTTGGCCACTCCTTCCTTGTCCTCATCCTCAGTGGTCGCCACTACCCTTCCAGGTTTCCCTTCACCCTGGCCCAGACTTGAGAGCTATCCTCTCCTTAAACCTCCTCTAGTCCCTCCTCTTGGGTGTCCCTCTGTTTCTCGCGAGGACCCTGATGAAACAGACATATGGGACTATCTTTTACAGTCTTCCATTCGTTGTTGTTTTCTGATTATGTTTTGGTCAGAATGCACAACCTATAGTGTAGATTCTTTGGAATTTACCAAGGTTTATTTTTGTAGCCTAATAGATGATCAGTTTTTGTTAGTGTTCCACCAAATGCTAGAAAAGAATGATAATTCTCTGTTTTCAGTTTTGCATGTAGGGTTCTGTAGATCGAATAATGAATTTCATTTGACTTTAAATGTAGGTTTTATTATCACTCTGGTCTGGGGAAGCCGACAGATCAGGGGACAATTGACATCGGAAAGACAGCTCATCACTCACAGGTCTAAGGGGAGGGGGCAGCCGTGCCCAGGCTGGGGGCCACAGGGGGAAGCAGCAGGCATTCAAGAGGCAGAGTGGGAATGAGAGAGGGAGCCTTTCCTGTGGGTGAGGCAGGTAAGCAGGCTCAGGACTGGCTGGTGTGAATCACATCCTCGGGCCCTGGGGCCTGCCTGGGGGGTGGGGGCAGGTGAGGGAGGCCCTGAGTGTGGGATCCCCACAGTGGGGGTGCTAGGCCAGGGCTCTGGATTGGCCAGTTTGCATATCCTGTAGTTAAATTTACTTTTCTTAGTATTTTGTTCATTGATTATTAATACAGGTATAGATTCCTTTTAATTGCCAACACAATCAAGACATGGAACAGTTTTATCGCCTCCAAGTCCCAGTTCTCTTCAGGTTTTGGCAATCACGCATAGGGCTATGTAAAGGTGTGTGGGTTTCGATGCAAACAACTTTTCACGTCCTTAAACACCCAGGGGGAGAACCACTAAGGAAGGTTTAGATCAGGGATCAGCAGCCTACAGCTCAATGGCCACAGCAAGCCCTTGAGCTAAGAATGGTTTAAACAAAACAAAACAGACACATGTGAGTCAGAGGAGGAATGTAGCCCCTGTGCCTAGCATATGGCCATTGACAGAAGAAGCTGTCCAGAGCTTTGAACAGGCACCTAAGCCTCTGTGTATGTTTATGGGAAAAAAAAGAGTAAAGAGAGCCAGTTTTATAGGTCTATGTGTTCTTTTTTGGCAGATAAATTTTAATCTGATTCTGCTCCTTCTGTTGGAGCTTTTCATGGCAGCCACAGTGATCATCTCAGCACGGTCGAGCGAGGCGTATTGTAAGCAGAAGGTGGGTCCGGCCCTGCGCTGCACGGGCACATGGCAGCTCCCCTCCTGCCCGAGCACTTGCCCATGCACACAGGGGTAGCCTGCCCCCGGACGCCCACACTGCCCAGCTCTCCAGGGTCTCATGAGGCTGATGGCCTCAGCAAGGCAAAGTAGGAGATACAACCCAACTTCCCCATAGTGTGATTCTGGTCAAGTGCTAGTGCCCTATCATTTCCTGTGGAGAGACCGAGTCTGCCAAAAGTGTCACCTTGTAACACTTGCTGGGGTTGCAGCAGTTGATTCTGTTTTCATATGCAAGGAATATCTCAAGTCTGGAGATCCACCAGTGGCTCCCAGATGCTCATATTTTAGAACACGGCCGAAGTGACAGCCTGGACATGGTCAGCCAGTACCAACAGCCTGGGCAGTGGGCTGCCAGGGTGCACCTCCCCCTCCTACCCCTTGCTACAGCACATGGAGAGTCACTGGGGCAAACATGTTGTTTGTTTCTTTTTAGGGTTCCATGTCAGATACCACCAACGTTTTGTATGAAGTGGCATTTCCTGCTCGGGTCCTGAAATCCTATTCAGTAAGATAAACTTTCCTTCTTATTTTATTTTATTTGGGAAAGGTCCGTGGTGACACACTGTCCTGAGTGACACCTGCTGTCCATATGGAGTTCTTAAGTTCACCCCGTCACTCTCAGAATTGTCCTGGTTTGAAGGATAAATCATGTGGCTGCCCTCTCTCGTTAACCGTATATCAGTTTTTTATGTCTTTCCAGCTTGTTTCTTTAGTCCACTTGTCCTAATACTGAAAGACCCTGCTCTGAGCATGGTGTTCGTGATTTCTATGTGTGGTTCGGTAGCTATTTGCCGTGGTTTTGGAGCTTTGTTCCTGGTTATGTACAAGTTTATGGTTGTTTCCTATTCTTACAATAACTTAGCAAACTCCGCCTTTGCTGACAGCTTTTGCCGTAAAGTCTGTGTTGACTGGTTCAAGTGCACAGCTCTCTTTTGATAAGCACGGGCGGGCTGTGTCTTCCTGCCCTATCAGCCTGTCTCATCCTTGTGTCTGGGGATGCTGCTGTCACCGCGTCCGTCCGAGTCTGCGTCCAGCACTGGCATGTCTGTACTTCTTTTGCGCCTTTCTGTTTTCTAGTTTCTGTGTCTTCTCCTGCCTTTCCTGCTTTCCTTTGAATTGGTGGGAGCTTCGTCCTTCCTTCTCCCGCTTTTTTCCTTTTCCCACTAATTTCTAGTTGGCAGCTCTGCATTTTTTGGTGTTCTTTTAAAGGTTATCCTGAACATTTCAACATAGGGCCTATGGCTACTTTGCCATGAGCTTCTCTAGATCATCCTCTTCACGTCCCCCTGCCCGCCTGCAGCATGAGAGACACTCCCGGGATGACCCCGCCTGTGTGCTCTTCCCCTTCAGGTCATCGAGGTGATTGCTGGCGTCTCTGCCGTCCTGGGTGGGGTCATCGCTCTGAACGTGGATGAGACCGTCTCGGGGCCTCACCTCTCCGTGACGTTCTTTTGGATCTTAGTGGCCGTGAGTACACCCTTGTGGCCCTCATCTGTGTGGCTGCACAGATTACCCGGCCACTGGCTGAGCCCTAGCTGCTCTCCCCAAAACGGTCACTGCCAGTTTTGGAGATCAGCTTTGGTGGATTTCAGGCGAGAGAGCAGCTGGATGAGAAGAGGGTAGAAGGTGGCTGCTGGCCAGCCAAGCAGTACACTTCTTTGTGGCCGCTGCACTAGGGTCCTCGCTGGCCCCACAATTGGATGAATTTGAGAATCAAGGATCAAATGGGTCAGAAGGTTAACTTAAAAAAAATTTTTTTTAATGTTTATGGAGGTGGGGAGTTAGCAGGGGAGGCCCAGAGCAAGAGAGGGAGACACACAGTCCAAAGCAGGCTCCAGGATCTGAGCTGTCACCACAGAGCCTGACGCAGGGCTTGAACTCACAGACCGTGAGATCGTGACCTGAGCCGAAGTCGGACGCTCAACTGACTGAGCCACCCAGGCGCCCCGGTTAACCATTTTTATATGAATCAGTATTGTTGTTTCATGTTTGTATATTACATTTTATTGAAGAAAGCTTGTTTTACATCCGTCTATAATATGTAACATGTTATTTTATAATATGTGGTTTATAAAACATACTTATATTATCATTTTATATTAAATACTGCTGTGGTAAACACCCAGCATAACGCCTCGTGCGTGTGTGATCAGTGCCTAATGTATATGGTCACTGTGTTTTCTATGGCTCGTTCATCATTTTATGAGCGACTGTTTGCTTACATAAGTTAATGTTGTTTAGTGTTTAACTGAAATGCAGCCCGTGGAGCATCTGGCCCAGCACCTCCCATTTGGGTACAGGGCTTTGGCTGGGTGTGGGCTTCTCACACCTGCATGGAGCAGTTCAGATCGACTCCTGCATGCCTGAAATCCCACAGCCAAGTGAAACATCCCAAACTCCTGTGCCCTGTGCTTCCGGACATCGTCACCCCATGGTTGCTTTGCCGTGTCACTGTGTCACATGGTGATGCCTGCTGGAAGGGCCTGGTTTGTCCCACCCTGCTGTCCACTGTCATCCTGGATGAATTACTAGGACACAGCATCCTCAGCCTCGTCCACATGCTCTTCTTCCTGTCGCCGCCTCGAGGGGGTGGCCTTTGCCCCCACCACTTGTGCCCGAGGGAAGGCTGGGACTGGTGTGGCTGGGCTGGAGCAGCCTGAGTCAGGTGCTGGGGTTGGGCTCCTGCTGCACAGCAGTAGCAACGCCGGGGGTGCCTGTGTCCACCTTGCTGAACCCTAGGAACGATGGCCGAGCTACTCCCCAAGGACTGGAGCCTGGGGGGAGAGAGCAGGCAGGGAGGACGTGGGGTGGAGCCACGCACTTGGCCGCCAGCTGCCAGTGCGCAGGTGGGACTTGCAGAGAAGAGCACTGGCCTCTGTGCCCGCCCCAGCGAGCGAGGCCGTGGGAAAGGAGGAACGTCTGCATGTTAAACTCCCGAGGTAACATGGAAGCACTTGGAATTATGTCCTTGAGTTATTGAGGACGGAGACCAAATACTACCCTAAAGCTTATAGTGAAGACATTCTTGTCTGAGCACCCGCCACAGGATGTGGCCGTCTCCGCCAGGCGCGGCCTCCCCCACACCCAGCCTCCCCACGGCCCTGTCTCCCTAGCCCTTTCTCTGCAGATGCTCCTCCCTCTCTGTCCCGGGCTAGGGAGTCAGCCAGCCCCACCTGCCCCAGCGCTGGCTGGGGGAGACAGTGGAGAGGCCAAGGACGTAGCCCAGGCGGAGGTCCAGGGCTCACACCCTGGCTGAGAGCCTGCCTCGCAGCCCCCGGGCCAGGTGTGTATGTATATATGAACACGTGTGTGTGAACTGCCCTCCTCCCTATGGGCCAGTTTCCTGCCAGTCCAGGGGGTGGTAAGCAAACTTGGGTCCTCCCCCCACTTGTTGGGGCCACTCTAGTCACTTTCTGAGTGGCTCTTCCACATCCACAGTCCCTTCTCTGCTTACATCAGTTTCCCTGATGGAAACACCAGTCTGGGGAGAGGTTCCTGCATGGACATCTTCACCTCCCGAGTTCCTTAGAGCGAGCAGACGCCCTGGCCCAGGCCCACTCACCCCTGCAGCCATACCTACACCCCGTCTATACCGGGCTCTTCTGTCGCACCCACACCAGGGCCTCCAGAGTGCTGCTCTCCCCGCCTGCCTTGGCCTGCTCCCCTCCCAGCCCTCCAGCTGCCGCCCAGGATCTCATGGCCTCAAGCCTGCCTCTGCCCCACTCACCCTCAGGCCAGACTCCTGAACAAGTGCAAACCTCCCCCACCCAGTGTCCAGAGGGCTGACATATTCCCACGAAGGGGAGGAGTCTGCTGCCACCCGGGGTGTGGTCATTTCCTTTTCCTGTGCGGGGGTGTGGCCAGGTAACTGGACCTTGGACACACTTGGGGCCACACGCTCGGTGGGCTCAGTACTCCGCACCTTGGGAAGGACATGCCCTCCTGCTGTGGCTTCCTCTGTGCCGGAATGGCATGAAACTAAAGCTCCTTAAAATAAGTGGAAAAAGACATTAATCGAGTATAAAGAGGAAGGGGCCCCTTTAGGGGAGGAGCCTGAAGAGCCCACCTAACCTAGTGGTCGCAGTGCAGTGGGTAGCCAGTGGGGGGGCGGGGAGCCATGTCTCCCGGGGCTCCCAGTCTGTTCGTGAGGAAGCACCAAACCGGTGTCAGCTAAGGCCCATCTGCAGCTAGCTGGTGCGCTCTTCAGAGACATCTGCATCTGATGATGACATAGGACAAGGGGACTCATAAGCACAGTGTGGTCACTGATTGCATCCTGAACCGGGAACAAAGAAGACCTATGACAGGACATCATTGGGGTAATTGGGAGAATCTGAACACAGCTAACACATGTAATCTGTGTGACATTTCCCTATGTGACGCTGACTTGAGAGGGGTCGGGAGATGCCCTCAGTCTCCACAGGCACATGCCCGTGTGCTCAGGGCGGGTGTCCCGATCTCCGCCGAGGTAATGAAACGTCACAGGCAGCGACTCTGGGTGTGTGGGCACTCCTGGTGTGGCTCTTGTGGCTTCTTTGCAGATTTCAGTTGCAGCCATGGGACAGAGCACATGAGGCCTTGGAGAGGCCGCCCTGCCTCCCCCAGCCCCTCCCAGCCCTGCCGGCCCCCCAGCTGGGAAGGCAGCCCCTGGCTCTACTGGCCACAAGGATGTGCCCATCAGAATAGGAGCACATGACTGGGATTAACTTCCTGGACTGTCCCCTCTGAAGTCTTTTGTGTTTTCTTTTGTCTTAGTGTTTTCCAAGCGCCATTGCCAGTCACGTCACAGCTGAGTGTCCCAGCAAGTGTCTGGTAAGTGAGGCTCTGTCCCCAGGTACCAGGGACCTACTGTGCACTGCTAGGGTCTGGCTCTCCCCTTCCCAGCCTACAATGTGACAGGGCTCTCCCCCCCGGTGACAGGGCTGCAGGGCTGAGCCTGGGAGGGTGCCGGACCGGGAGAGGCCTGACGAGGGCCATGTGGTAGTCTGAGGGCTGGCCTGTCCGGAGAAACAGATGGAAGTGAGCACATTTGGTATGAAAGTCAGGAGAGTCCTGTGACTCAGCACAGGAAGGACGACACTTGGTCCTCCAGCTCCTTCTGAGTCCCGTCAGGTCCCTTGTTTGACAGTGACACCCTGCATTCGTGCTTTATCAGCACCTGTGGGTGGCCGTGCGGCCTTGCAGACAACCCAGGCACGTTGCCCCCATGGGAGCGGGTTTTAGAAGAGCAGGGTTCAGGGCCGGCCAGTTCGTGTGCTCTTTGGCAGAGCGGATAGTTGTGCACAAGTCGAGAGCTCATGGGACGTGGAGCTTATGGTAAACCGAGCGCAGGGAGCCTGGCGGGGGCTTCGTGCTGAGCCCAGGGGCATGTCCGCTCTCACTTCACGTCGAGGCCAACGTCCAGCCCTGCCCGTGCAAAGAGCGGCTCCCAGGCCCCGAGGGCCGGCCGGAACCGCACTCTCGTCCCTTCCCGTCAGGTGGAGGTGCTGATTGCCGTCTGCAGCCTCACGTCCCCGCTGCTGTTCACTGCCTCCGGGTACCTGTCCTTCAGCGTCGTGAGGATCCTGGAAGTCTTCAAAGACTACCCGCCCGCCATCAAGGTGCGTGGTGTTTTATGTTAGAACTCTGGAAACACGGTGCCGCTGCCATAGGCCATGTGGGAGAAGAGTCTCACGGGACAGGTGGCCCGCCCGAGCGTCTGACCTGCGTGCAGCTGCTTCTGCGTGTGGCCTGAGGCCGCATCTGACTTTTCCGTGCGTGGACAGCCAGGTGTCTGTGCTCCCTTCTCTGACGCCCGCGCCGTCCCAGCCTTTTTCTGCACAGGGTGCCTCTTTTTCTAACTTTGGGCGACTCTGCCTGGTCTCAGGTGGCCCCACATCCCGCCCAGACACCCCTTCTTCCTGGTGCTCATGGAGTTTCTCAGCCCTTGTTGCTTCCATTCTCACTTTGGGATCTATCATTCATCCAGTTGTGTGAGAGATCTAGTTGGAATTTCCACTGAAATCACATCAGGTTTATAGATAAATGTGAGAATTGGGTGCCGTTGCGCATACGAATGTGCCTCTAAGTAGAACTTGTCTGGAGTCTCTCAGCACTTCGTCATTGTCTCCACGGGCTCAGACACACATCACTAGGCTTGTTTCTTGCATACCTTACGTTGTCACCAGCATACGTGGTATTTGCTCCCAAATGTTTATCGTGGGCAATTTCCAATGTACAGAAAAGTTGAAAGATTCTAAGTACCTTACATGTTGTTTGTACATGTGTGTTCATACCGATGGGTGGGAGCACGCACTCGTTTCTCAGGAGCATCTGAAAGTGAGTGGCAGGTGTGGGACAGCGGGACCCTTCACCTTAAATACTTTGGCTTTTCTATAAAGACTGCCTCCTACAACGTACAGTCCCACCGAGGCATCTGAGAGGCCTACAATCATCACGTGATGTCACCTTCAGTGTTCACAGACCATCCCAAGAAAGTGCCTCATGGGCTGAAGCTTCCAGAGCAGGACCCGGCTGAGGGGCACAACTTGCCCTTGAGTCTCCCTCGAGTCAGGACAGTTCCCACCTTTTCCCCTGTGGCACTGACACTTTGGAGTCCTGGCCAGTGGTCTGGGAGAAGATCCCACTTGTGGCTCTGTTTCCTGTGACTCCAGTGGGACTGAGGTCAAGAGCACATGCTGTCACCTCCTGCCTGGTTTGGCAGCAGACGCCCGAGTGCTCTTGGTGGTGGTGGTGGGTGGGGCTCTCACAGGAGAGAGACAGCCGTGGTGTCAGCTAGACACCTGCGGGTGCCTTGTCCCAGCACCTTGTGTGGGGTTAGCCCTGGCAGCTGGCCCTGGCCTGAGTGCTTGTGTCACACTGACGGGTGAAGAGAGGTGACGGACGCCCGGGTCTCCTGTCCCTCTTTCCTTCCGAGCACCAGCTAGGACTCACGGGTTTTCATTATTCATGCAGTGCTGCCACCGTTATTCTCTGCTGCTCACGCTGGCCCAGCTGTGGCCAGAGGGAGCACCTTCCAGTCCCATGTTCCCTGCAGTAACCTGCGAGCCTCTCCTTGCAGACACTGGGCGTGACCCAGGCTCACCTCATCCTTCCTCTGCCCCAGACCCGCTCAGGCCCCTTGGAGGGAACCATGCATAGAAGTCGAGATCTGAGGGCTGTGTGCTCACTTGTACGGGGAGTCAGTGCTTCTAAGCCTCTTCAGTGGATACAGCTGAAAAATGTATTTTTTTATTTTTTTAAATGTTTTATTTATTTTTGAGACAGAGAGATACAGAGCGTGAGCGGGGAGGGGCAGAGAGAGAGACACAGAATCCGAAGCAGCTTCCAGGCTCCGAGCTGTCAGCACAGAGCCCGATGCAGGGCTCGAACCCACGAACGTGAGATCATAACCTGAGCTGAAGTCGGAGGCTTAACGGACTGAGCCACCCAGGCGTCCCGAGAAATGTATTTTTTAAAGATCCTGAATTTATATTATATCTCCAATTCAAAATTACGTGCTTGGATTTTTTTCTCAATTTTTGTTATTTTGTATTTGTATCCTTTTCCAAAACGCTTGTTTCCTGACAATCCTGAGTGTAGGTGATACTTTATCTTACATACAAACATCGTCACAGTTGCACCGTCAGTGTTACTGCCAGGAGCACACCTGCCCAGTGAGTTTACAGCTTGCCCTGACCCCACTCAGGAGAGAAATAGCCCCCTTTCTGCGTGTGTTTTTTCTACTGACTTGATACATGGTCAACTTCAATATTTTCTGTCTTCATTCTTCACACCGAGGTGGGAGCTCTCTGTATCCATTGATTATACGCGCACACCGCGACGCCACGGGGTTTACCCGGCTCGTCCCCAGAGGGTGGAGACGGATTGCTCCGTTTCTGCTGTTGTTACGAGTAACTCCGAGCTCACGCTTGGTTTCAAGTCTGTGCGGTGCGTCATTAGGACAGTGAGCTTGGAGACGGGCTGCTGGGCCCGAGGGCAGACACATCTCTAGTTTTGGGAAATGGTGACAAGTCCCTCTCACGAAAGTCTCCTTTTTCCCTCCCACCACTGGTACGGGAGCACCGGCCCAGCACAGAGCGTTGTCACAGTATTGTCACGCCGTGTGGCTGCAGCGCGCGCATCTCTGGGCTAGAGAGCTGGGGGCCTATGGCTGTGCCTGGCGATTTTGGCATTTCTTTTCCAGTAAGCTCTGTGCCTGTCTTTTCCCCTCTGTCTAGTGGGCTTTGAGCTTCGCCAGTATTTGGGAGTCTCCTCTGTGACAGAAGATCCGGATATCAGCCTCCACATGGCAGCTGTTTTTCCTTCCACTTGTGATTTTTGTCATGAGGAAGTTTTTTTGTTTGTTCTCTGTAGTCAAATTATCAACATCTTCATTTATTGCTTCAGGATTTTAAGCCGCAATTAGAAAGGCTACTATTCAGGTGCCTGGGCGGCTCAGTCAGTTGTGTCCAGCTTCTTGATTTCGGCTCAGGTCATGATCTCACAGTTCCCGGGATCCAGCCTCTGTCAGTGCAGAGCCTGCTTAGGATTCTCTCTCTCCCTCTCTCAGCCCCTCCCCTGCTCGCTCGCTCTCTCTCTCTCGCTCCCTCCCTCTGTCTCAAAATAAACATGAAAGAAGAAAGACTACGACTTGTGTGTCGAGTGGGCGTTTATCCTGGAGCACAAGGAACTCACCTTTCCTCTTCCGGGCTTCAAACACCATCTTTCCTCGGTCACTTGAGATGCTGCCTGCATCACTAAGCTTCTGTGTCTGCACCTGTCATTCTCACACATCTGCTGTCTGGTGCCGCCCTGTCCTGATGATGGGAGTTTGGGAACAGGCTTCACCAGCTGGCGGGCTGGATGCCCAGTTACCGATCGCTCTGCCCTTCAGGGTCACCTCACTTTTGTTGTGTGTGTTTTTTATGTAAATTTTAGAATCAACTTTCCTGGCTCCAGAAAGCGCTTTTTTTTTTTTTAATGGGGCTTGTGGTTAAATTTATACATTAGCTTGAGGAGAGGTGTTTCTGTCTCCTCCCTCCCTCCCTTCCTCCCTCCCTTCCTTCCTTTCTCTCCCTCCCCCCTCCAACAGTGACACAGTATGGAGCTGGGGGTTTTGTGTTATCATTTGGTTGCTTTGTGTCTCTGCCAAAGGGTGCCTGGGGCTGGGAGGGCTGGGTGCTCACTGGGACCCTTTGCTCGCCAAGGCTCCCCCACGTCCCCATCACCCCCTCCGACCCCAGGTACTCCTCAGCCCCCTTCCCTGCAGCAGCTGCCAGCCTGAGCCCCGGGGGAATCTGATGGTGTCTGTGCGCCAGTGCCCAGGGACTCTATCTGCGGCTCAGGGCCCTCATAACTGGTCACTTTGCCCCCATACGGACACCCTCTATGTCACCGGCTCTACTGGTGGTTGTTTCAGGATGTGAGAGACTTGGCTGTGAGCCCCTGGGCTACCCACAGGGCTCTGCTGCTTGTGGGCCATTTTCATGGCGTCTGTTAAACTTAGGACGACAGAACTTACGGAACTGATTTGACTCCCATTCATGAGACAGAATGATTACTGCTCAGCTTCCTGAAATCAGCAGAAGTACACGTACCTGAAAACCTGAAATCGATTCACACCAACTCACTCAAGTGCTCTGGGAAGGTCCCAGGGTTGGGGGGTGGCATGGAAGGAGGGGAGCCGCCTGCATGGCCTGCCTGGGCTGGAGGGCGTGGCCTCTCCCCTGCAGGCGATGGCCCGGAGGCTGAGAGCCAGGGGCCAGAGCAGGCCGGGAGCTCGCAGCCTTGTGTCCCCCCAGCAATCCTACGACGTGCTGCTGCTGCTGCTCATGCTGGAGCTGCTACTGCAGGCCGCCCTCAACACCGGCACTGTCATCCGCTGCGTGAGCTTCAAGCTGGGCGTGCCCTGGGATGCTGCACAGACCGGCCAGCAGGAGCGCCCGGCAGGGGAGGTGAGTGGCCTCCGACACGGTGACCTCCCTGTCCTGGTGGGCTGGCCCTAAACACAGATCCTGAAACCATAGACTGAAAGCCTTCAGTTTTACTCCTGCAAACATGGGTAGGAAGCTGGTCAGGATCCACGAGGGCCACGGAAGTCCCTTCCCTGGCCCCTCGCAGGGGCGTGGCTCTGCTGGCAAGGCGGTGCCCGCCCAACTCTCTATGCATGTGGCATCAGTGACCTCTGTCCGGCAGGCTCTGGAGGGTCCCGCGAGCCCCCTGCTAGTCTCCAGGCCACCAGGTCCTGCCCCTCCCCCCCCCCACAGCCGGAGGGCCGGGGGTCAGCGTCTCCTCCCCAGGAGCTGCCGGCCCCGAGGTGTTTACACTGTGCGCTGTACACCGTACAGGGCCCACCAGGGACGTGGGTGGTCTGGACCCTCCTCCCACCTGGTGCTACCAACCTCAGGGCCTTTGTGTGAGTGTGCCTGTGCTCCCGCCGTCGGCCCTTCCTCAGCAACCCTGGCCCTCTCCATCCCCTCCTGCACTTTCCTTCATTGAAACCTGCTGATGGAGTCATTTCCTTGTTTTTGCCAGTTAAGCTGGGGCTCCTGTGGGGATGGCTTTGCCCCCAGGCCCTTTGAGAGACCCACCTGGTTCTGTGCAGAGACACCAAGTCTGGCGAATGAGTACTCCCACCAGGTTCCAGAACGGCAGGTTCTAGAGGCTCAGGGGCCTGCAGCTGCCCTCCCTGTTTCTGGAGGTGTTTGGTCACCTCTGCCTCAAGTGCCCTCCTTCCTGGGTGTCCCCCTCCTCATGGCGCCTTCACACATGCAGGGCCAGACCCAGGGCCTCCTCTGTGGGGGTGCCTGTGCCCTGTCCTGCGGTGCAGATTGTTGCTCTGTCCGTGGGCATGTTTGGGCGCCGACTGGATGCAGGTGCTGGAGGCAGACACATCCCCTCCCCTGTCAGGCGAATGCACACCCATGGCAGCCTGCAACCCCCCCCCCCCACCCAGAGCCCAGCCCTGCCCAGGCTGTGTTCCTGTGGGGACCAGGGACAGAGGGGCTGGGCTGTGGGAGGGTGGAGGAGCAGGGGCCTCCGTGTCCCCTCGGGGGCTCCAGGGCTCTTTCCTGTCCTTTTTCACAGGCTGAGGAAAGCTCTGGAGTTAACAGAGCTTCCCCACCCCCACCCCCTTCCTGCGCTTGGGTGGCCCCGGTAGAAATAACACTTTGCCTGTTTGGCCGCAGGTGTCCAGAAGCCCCCTGAAGGAGTTTGACAAGGAGAAAGCGTGGAGGGCCGTCGTGGTGCAGATGGCCCAGTGACCGTGGGGCAGGGAGACTGAGGCAGGAGCAGGGCCCCACCTGGCTGGCTGTCTTCAAGCTACCAGTTTCTAACCTGCCCCTTTCACCCTCGTCCAGGCCAGGCTGCAAGGTGGGGCTTTAATTTCTTATAGTAGTTTAATTTTTAATAGGCAAACGTTGACTATTTTGTGCTTATGAGTCTTTGAGTTCCTCACCCCAAGGCGCCACCTCCTGAACAGCGGAGTGGGGCTGTCAGGGGGGAGGGGCTCATGCTGGAGCCAGACCCTCCCGGCGCAGATACATAGGCAGGCCTCGGATGTGCGGCCAGCCACCTGTGTGCCCCTCCTGTACCTCGCCGTCTTCCCGGACCCGTTCTTGTCGAGCACCTACTTTAAGCAGACGACATCCACGTGGATCTTACCGACTATGGCGTTCCTCTGCTGAGACGTGCCTGCCAAACACTATTTCTGACCACAGAGCAGAGCTGCATGCTCCTGTCGTGTCTCGGGAGCCAGGGGAGCCCCTTCTCCCCAGGTCTGTGGTCGCAGGGCATTCCCACACCCACAGCTGTGCCTGTGTGGAGCCCATGTGCCCAAATTTCGGCCCTCTCTCTTAAACCAAGTCGTTCCAGAAGGACCCTGCCCACTCAGTGGCGCTGGTGTTCCGTGTCATGCATGTGTGCAGAGACCCAGGTCCACAGGGGCTGTCCACCTTCGTGCTGGGGGTCCAGCTCCTGAACCCTTTTGTCAACACCCACACTAAGAGTGACCCTGGCCACTGTGACAGCTCGGTGTTCTTTGGGGTGGGGCCACGCTCAGGGCTTTGGAAACTTGGATCACGTTTCTGGGTCGCATTGGCCTTGGTGATGCAGGTGGGGCTGGACCCCTCACTCCTGTCATGGGTTCTGCTTGCACTCCCATTACCGTGCTCAAAATGCAAGATAGATGCCCCCCAGAACCCTCATGGGGGTCGTCACTGAGCATTCTCCAGCCCCCTGCATTTCTTAACCTCACTTACCTGAGGTCCAGCCCAGGCCAAGGGTCTCTTCCATCTGTCACTGCCCCCCTGCCAGACAGCAGAGACAGTTTGGGTATGAGGATAATATTTGCTTCAGTTAAAATCATGGCCAAGAATTAGTTTGTGTCCCATCTCCTTGTCCCTTAGTATACCTGGAATTTTCTGGAAGAACGATGAGCTTTTCCCAGTTGACATAGGCACAGATAAATCCCCAGTGGGCGGAGACCACCTTCTGAAAGTGGAAATGTTCATGGTTTCAGGAATGGTCTTGGGGCAGTACTTGCATTCACAAGGCTGCACGTGCAGATGGTGTGTCTCTTCCTCGCACAGGAGGAGCTAAGTGGCACTGTGCTGGAACGTGCTGACGTTTGCTCTTTCCTGTTGCTCGTTAGTGAGGCTTGGCTGGGTGTAGACCTGAGGGGGATTCAAAGATCTTCCCTGGTTTCTCATTGCTGAGCACAGGTGACTGGCCACCAGGGTATCCTCATAGTATTCACGGCAGCTTGGGTCGGGAGGAGGGCAGAAGAGACACGGGAAGTGGGGAGTGCCAGCTGAGGAGGCCTTGTCCTCAGCCAGCCAGCCCCTGTCTGCTGTCCTTGGCCATGTCCGCAAATAAGCAAGAGCAGGGGAGATGGCTCTTTCCTGCACACACACAGCCAGGTCACCTCCCCTTCCTGCCTGTGGCTTCCAGGTGAGAAGGCCACATGGGATGGGAGCCACGGAAACGGCACAGGCCACTCTGATGTTTCCTTGGGTGTCCAGGAGGTCTGAGTCTTAGAGCTGGAATTCAGCACCTGGGGGCTTGCTACTGGCTTGCACTTTATTTCAGATAGAGCTTGAGAAATCCAGACAAATGGGGTTTTAAAAATGTATGATTCTGTTTCTGTCGATTTACCTTTTTGTTTGATATAGTTTAATGCCTCCTGAATAATAAATGCTAACATGTAAACGTGGCCTATTTTATTTTGAGTCTCTCAGGGATCTCTTTACCCAGGGCCTGAAATGGGAGGTAAAGTATAGGAGGGCTGGTGGAGGTGAGAGCTACTTTTTAATTTGTTCGTGATTTATGTAACTCCTGAGGCCGTGTGGAGGTGGGGATCCCTGAGAGCGTAGTGGCTCCCATGGTGAAGACTGGAAAGGGGCACAAAGGCCCTCCCCACCCAGGGGAACTGCCTGCCAGACCGAGTTGTCCAGAGCTAATGCAAAGTGGGAGCAGAGCCTCACTTTTGGGTTATCCTGGGAAGTTAAGTGCAAAATAAACATTTAAAACCAAAAAAAGATACAAGTTTCAGAGATTTACTGCCAGCAGAGTCCATTGATTGGATGGGTGGGTCTTTCCTACTCCCCCCTCCCTCCACAAATAAGCGGTAGGAAGGAGGACACAAAAGGCTGGGGAGGGGGGTTGGGTGGCATGGGATACTGGGCGCACTTGGAACACGCGGGGTGACGGTGCAGGCCCCCAGGAGTGAACTTGGGGACACCAAGGCGACCTCGGGTTCTTTGGCGTGACAGAGAAGCTGTCCCGACCACCCCCACAGCCCACAGCCCGCGAGGGGACAGCCAGTGAGCAGCGCCCCCCACCCCAGCCCTGCGTGTCCACCCTGGGGACTGCGATCTCCGCCTCTGCTCCCCAAAGTCGGCGGCTGGGGGCACCGGGAGTGAGGGTCGGAGGGAGACCTGGGGTGAGGTCGAGGGCCCGTTGTGACTCTTTCGAGTCTTTATGACTTGGAGGCCTCTGACTGCCAGCGCAGGTCTGTGTGACCCCAACAGCCCGCGCCTGGGCGAGGGCGGCGCGGCCACTCCTTCCCGGGGACTCCATGGCCGGGCGCCCGGGCCCCAGGCCCAGCGCGCGCACCACTGACGGCGGCCCGCGGGGACCAGCGCCCCCGGCGCGCAGACGTCCGCGCCATCCCTGCCGCAGCCGCTCCCGGCGCCCCCCGCCGCCCGCGCGCCCGCGCAGCCCCGCTCCCCGCGCCGGCCGCCGCGCCGCGCCCCCAGGGCCCGGCGGGCCGCGCAAGCCAAGCGCGGGGCTTGCACAATGCGTCGCGCCGCCGCGGCCCGTTGCCCGGGGCAACCGCGGGACGCCAGGCGGCGCGGGGGGGCGCGGGGGCGCGGCTTGCTCCACGGGGTCGGTCCCAGGTGAGCACGCGGCCCCCTCCGCGCAGAATCCCGGACCTGTGCGCCCGCGGATGCCAGACAGGACCCCGTGTCCCGCCCCCCTTGCCCTCGGAATCCCTGACCGCCCTCCCCCGACCCGGGACTCCAGACTACCACCCCCCGCCCCCAGGATTCTAGACGCCCCCGTCGGAACCCCAGAACTACTCTTCCTTGGAACGCCAGACCTTCCACCCCGCCCCAGACCTGCCCACCCCTCCACCCGTCCACGCTGCCCGTCGCCCTCGGGGGCCCAGCCCTGCTTCCCAACCCCTCGGCCTGGAGCTCCAGCCTTGCCCACTCCTTCGGTCCTCGCAGACCCACCCCCGCAAGTCTAGACTTGCCCGCCCCGACCTGCCCCTACACTTACTCCCTGTTCCCCACCGGTCCCCAGACCGGCCCCTACCCTGTACCTTCCCTCCCCTCAACCTGGCTCCCGAGCCCGGGCGCAGGCCTGCCCCGCCCCGCGGGGATGCCCTCCAGCCCAGAGCCCTCACTGGCGCCCCCTCTCCTTGCAGGAGCGCGAGCGGGCGCGAGGAGGGGCGAGCCGCCCGAGGCCGGAATGGAGCCCGGCGAAAGGATGCGGCTCTCGTCCGCCTCACTGGAAGGAGACCCGAGAGAAGAAAATAGTCAGTGTCGTGCTCTGGCCGCCAGCGGTTCAAGGCGCGAACGGGGGGTGGAGGGGGGGGGCAACCGGCTCAGACGCGGAGCCCGGGGCTCAGTGTGGACTCGGGGCGTCCAGGGGCAGGAAGCTCTGGGAGGGCGGTCGCGGCGCCCAACCTTCCCCGGACCTCTCCTCCCCCCCACCCCCCGCCGCCTCCACGCCTGCTCCAGACGCCCCTCACCCTCCAGCCCCTGGCCCTCCACCTTGCTGCTTGGGAAACTGGCGCGCCGTCAAACGCTCACGTTGAGGCGCTGTCCCGAAGGAGGAGGGGGAGCCCTTTCCTCGATCTGAGCGAATCCCTGCGCTCCTCTTGGTAAATGCCCCCGGGGGGGATTCCTGGGCGCACGCCTTGTGTGACCCCGCGGGGGTAAGAGGCCCAGCTCCTCACACCCAGGCCAATGATGGCTATTGTCCTCTTCATTTTGGACACTGGGTGGGTGTGTGATGGCACCTCACCGTGGTTTCAATTTTACTCCCCTGCGATGCTAAGCTCTTGTCATGTGCTTGCGTGCCATCGGGGGCTCTTTTGTGGAGCGTCTGTTCCCGTCTTTTGGCCATCATTAAACTGGGTTGTGAGTCTTACTGAGTTGTGGGAATTCTCGGTCCATTCTGGATACCAGTTCTTTCTCAGATAGACACAAATGCCTTCTGGAAGTCTGTGGCTTGTGTTTTCAGCCACTTGATTACTTTTGAAAATCAGAACCTCTTAATTGTAAGGAAGTGTAATTGTCAATCTTTTCTTCTATAGTTAGTGGTTTTGGAATCTTACTAGGGAATCTGTACCCACTCCATTGTCCAGAAAATAGTATCCCATGTTTTCCTTTAGAAACGCTATATGTTACATTTCACATTTACCTCCACAATTCACAGGGATTCACTATTTTGTATGGAGTGAGGTAGGGGTCAGTGGGGAAATGTGGGGAAATGTTCGCTCTTCCCCCATATGTCTATCTAATTGACCCAGCAGGTGCCCTGCAAGCAATGTTGTCTTTGTGGAAAATCAGACATAGTCCTATTTTTTGTTCTCCATTCTGTTTTATTGATCTCCCTGCCTATCCTGAGTCCATACTACCCTGTTTTAATTCCAGTAGCTTCGTAATAAGTCGTATTTCATAGTATGACTTTATCCTTCATGACTTGTTTAGGTTTTCTTAGACTTTTGCATTGCCATATTAATTTTAGAGAATTAAATTGTTAACACCCCTCCCCCCACATACAAATCCCGCTAGGATTTAATTTTGGTTGCAATGAATCAATCTATGGATCAATTTGGGTGAAAATTAACATTTTATCAATATTGAGTCTTCTAACCCAAGAACTCAGTTCTTTAATTCTCGTCAATAGTGTTTGTAGTTGTTAGGTACAGGAATGGAAGATATCTTTTGTTAGATTTACTCCTAGATATTTGATGTTTTTGACACATGACATTATTTTCATTTCTAATTGTTCCCAGTATATAGAAATACAATTAACTCTGATATACTGACTTGGCATTTGGTGACTTTGCTTACTAATTCTAATAGCCAGTAGATTCATTTAGATTTCTTAGGTACACAATCATCATCTACAAATCTTCTCAGTCTTTATACCTTTTATTTCCTTTTCTTGCATTATTGCATTGGCTAGTACTTTCAGTATAGTGTTGAATAGAAGTAATATAGTGGACATCTTTTTTTTGTTCCCAAACTGAGGGGGAAAGTGCTCAATATTTCACCATGAAGTATGATGTCGCTACAAACTTTAAAGGAAAATCCCTTTTATTCCTGGCTTACTGAGAATTTTTTAATGAAGAATTGTTACCTGTGATAAAATGAATAGTTATTACGTTTTAGCACATGCTTTTTTCTGCATCTATTGAGTTGGTGATATATGTTTTTTCTTTTAGTCTGTTAATGTGGTGGGTTATGTTGATGGATTTTCAAATATTAGACCAACTTTGTATTCCTGGAATAAACTTCACATGGTCATATATTTTATATGTCACTGGATTTGATGTACAAATGCTTAAGACTTGTATGCCTATTTTTATGAATGAGATTGGCTGTACTATTCTTTTCTTGTAATGTCCTTGTTAGGTTTTGGTATTAAGTTTTTGATCACCTAAAAAGAATTGAAAGGGTTTCCTATTTCCCCTATTCAATGAAATGGCTTATATATTTCACCCCCAAATGTTTGGAAAGATTGATCTGTGATGCCATATAGACCTGGAGTTTTCACTGTGGGAAACTTTTTAATTATGGAGTTAATTTCTTTACCAAAAATAAGCCTACCTGGGTTTTCTGTTTTATGTCAGTTTGATAAAGCTGTATTTTTCCAGGAAAATGTTTCTTTCATACGAACTGTCAAATTATTGGCACGGGGATGTTTATAATATCTTATTATCATTTTAATATCTGGACAATCAGTAATGATATCCCCGTTTTCATTCTTGATATTGATAATTTGTGTTTTCTTTTTTCTTGAGCTATTTAGATGTTTATCAATTTAAAAATTGTTTCAAAGATCCAACGTTTGGTTTACTAATTTTCTCTATGGCACTTTGTTTTTTGTTTAATTGAATTCTGATCTTTATTATTTTCTGTCTTCTTCCTTTTTGTTTAATTGTTCTCTTGCATATCTCTTGGGATAGTAGATTTGATAGTTTTCAATTTGTTTTCTAATATATGAATTTAAATTTATAAATTTATAATTTCCCTATAATCCTTATTTTAGCTGCATTATAATGCTTTGAAATGTCATATTTTTATTATAACTCAAATCATTTTTGAGTTTTCACTTGATTTCTCCTTTGGTCTATGTTTTATTTTTAAAGTGTGCCACTTAGCTTTTGAACACTTAAGAAAATTCCTAGTTCTAATTTGTTATTAATTTCTGGTTTAAGAGGTTTCAGAGAACTTAATCTATATCATTTCAATCCTTTGACATTTATTGAGACTCTGTGGTCTAGGATGTAATCTATATTGGAAGACATATAAGTGAAGAAAACGTGTCTCAAGTTGTGGAATGTGGTGTCTATGTACATCATTTAAGTGTGGCTTGTTAATCATGATGCTCAAATCTGATTCTTTGTTTTAATCTTTCATTTACTGAGAGAAGTAGGTTAAATGTCTCAGTATGATTGTGGATTTTCTATGTCTTTTTTTTTAGCTTTGTCTACTTATATTTTTTTATAAAATTAAGTTCATGCACATTTAGAACTTTTACTTCTTCCTGAGAAATTGATTCTTTTGATATTACAAACCATCTCTCTTTTGTCTTTAATAATGATTTTATTAAATTTTTGTTAATGTTTATAAGTAAATATTAGTATATACCTAAATATTTACTAAGTATCTCTAGAAATGACATTTTTTCCATAACTAAACTCTTTCTTCCCATTTGATAAGTTAGACAATAATTCCTTAATAAACTCCAATGCCCAGAGTATATTTGTATTTCCCCAGCTAGTCCCTGAGTTGGTCTGTTCAAATCAGGATCTGGTCAAGGGCCACCGACTGCATTAGGCGGTCCTGTCTCTCAGCGTCTTTTACTCTTCTCTTGACTTGTGTTTTCAAGATCTAGACTTACTGATGAGGAGAGCCTCTTGTATTGTAGAAAGTCCCACCTTTGGGACTTGTCCAGCGGTTGCCTCATGGTAGTTTCCTCTCCTCCTCTGTCCCCTGCATGGCCCTTGTGATCTGGGGACGAGCTCTAGAGGCTTGATGAGATTTGGGTTGAGTATTTTGCCAAGACTCCTTTGGAGGTGGCACTGTGCGCCTCATTTGCCCCCTGTGTCTGGCTGCCCCGTCGTCAGTGCCGCCACCAGTCACTGGAGCAGTGCGGGCCGCACCCCTCCCTTGTAGAGCAGCATTCCCCGTGGCCACGGGAGCAGTGGTACTGTGGCACCTGGTGACTGCCCACATCCCGAGGTGGCGTGGGGGGGCTTCCCTGGAGAATCCCTCTGAGATGGGACTGGGCGCAGGTTGATGGGAGAGTTCTTCCGGATCAGTGCCTGTGTAGGGGGTAGGAGGGGCAACACGATGGTGCTCTAGACAACCCCAGCCCTGGCTCTTCGACCTGCCCCCCTCTCCCCCCCCCCAGGTCAAGCTGCCCTCGGTGGCCCTCGCGTGAATGGCCGTTTCTCCACACTGAGTAGTGATGAGCTGCGGTCTGTGAGAAAGCGCTTCTCTCCCGGGCAGGCCCGCTTAGCCTCCGTGAAGTCCAGATCCTGCCAGAAGGTCTGCTTAGGCGCCTGTTTGTGCCCAGCAGTTACGCTTCCAGGGAAGGTGCTGGAATGCCAGGCCTCTCCGACGGCCTCGGGTGAGGGTTCTGTTAGTGTGGCTTCCGCACCTCTGAGAATCTTTCCGGACGTCTGCACAGCGTCTGGTCGGTCACCACCACAGTTGTGAGGCTCCAGCAGGCCACGCTTGGCCCTCCTGCCTCTGCGCTCCGCTCCTCCATCTGTGCCGCCCTCCATCCCCGTCTGTAAGTGCCTCGAGATGCCCTGCAATCGCCCGGGGCGTCCGGTGTCCCGGACCGGGAATCCCAGCTCTCCAGGAGCTCGGGTCCCTCGGGTCTGGGGCCGGGGCGCGCTTAGAAACCACAGGCCCGTGCCACGAGGGTCATCGCCAGGCTGATTGCGGGTGTCTTCGTCCACCGGGAGTTTGCAGCCTGAATGGAAATCAGGGCTCTTGAAGACACTTCTGTGTGGGTTGAGATGGGATTTACGACTTTTCTGGACTCTCTTCGTTGGGTGAATTTCACAATGTTTGCTTTTCTAATCCAGCCTTGGAGTGACACAACATGGCCGTGGTGTAGGGACTTTTCTCGACATCACTGGGTGCAGTTTGCTCCTCGTTTGTGTATGATCCTGTCATCTGTGTGTTCGAGTCACACTTTCCTGGAACGCGCTGGCCTCACAAAACAAGTAGGGCATGGCCACACTTTTTCTCCTCTCGAAATGAGTTGTACAAGATTAAATGTTGGGTACCATTCACCTGTGAATGGAGTTTCACTTATGGGAAGGTTTTAAGTTATGTTTTCATGCCTTTTCTCTTTTTTATCAGTTGATCTCACCAATTGTTTATTAATTTTATTAGTCTTAAATCTTTGGTTTAAGCCTCTTTATTGGATTAAAAAAAACTTTTTTTTTAGTGTTTCTTTTATTTTTGAGAGAGAGAGACAGAGTGTAAGCAAGGGGAGGAGCAGAGAGAGAGAGAGAGAGGGAGACACAGAATTCAAAGCAGACTCCAGGCTCCAAGCTGTCAGCACAGAGCCCCATGCGGGGCTCGAACTCATGAACTATGAGATCACACCCTGAGCCAAAGTCGGATGCTTAACCGGCTGAGCCACCGAGGCGCCCTTAACTCATTCTTTTTAGCTTTTATTATTTTTGAATATGCGCATCTGCAGCTAACAGATGCATATATATAACAACTTAACTACAGCGCATGAGCTTTGATATTTGGCATTTTAATTATCATTTGGGTCAGAACCATGCAGCACTTTCCACTCAGCCTCTCTGACGCTTGTGTTATTAGGATCTGTGCACTAAATGTGCAGGAGTTTTCTGTGACATTCTGTTCTGTCCTTGGCTCCTCACTTAATTGCTCGTGGCTGGAGGACAAACCAGACCCTCTCTGCGGTCTATTTTAACACACGCTCCCTGCGTCCTAGAGTTTACATGCGTGGCGGCTGCTGAGTGGGGTCTCTGCGTGTGTTCACGAGGCGATGTTTTGTGCAGATTCTAGAACTCACTGACCTTGGCTTGCCTTTCTGTCCGCTCCTGGCTGCCGCACCTGCACGCCGCGTGCCCGTGGCTTCCGCTTCTCGTCTGCCGTTCTGCTGAGCCTGGCGCCGTTCCAGGCAATGCTGCTGGACCGTTGGTGCCACGGCCAGTTCCCTCGTGCCCCCCACCCCGCCGGCTCCCTCCCCTGTTCTGGCTTTTGGCTCCACAGATTAATCCTGCTCCAGAACTTCATGCACATGGAACCGCTCATTGTCACCCTTTGGTGTCGGGCTTCGTCTGATAGACACATTGTGAATAGTTTTCTCCCAATCTGTGCTTTCCATCTTTCCATTTTCTTAACAGACCAGAGCATTTTCATTTCAGCAGTTTTAACCTTTACAGTTAGTGCCTTCTGCGTCCCTCTGGGGATTTTTGCCCAAACGAGGGGGGGCGCTTTCTGCCAGGAGCTGTGTGTCCAGCGTTCGCGTTGAGCCCATGATCAACTTCAGATTAGTTGTGTGTGTTGTCAGGTGGGGTCGGACTCGTTCTCTCTGCGTGGACCTGCGGGTGTTGGAACGGCAGCCCCACCGAAGGGTCCTGCTGCTTTTTTCTGTGTGATCGGCCGTGTGGGTCGGCAGGCGGAGGAGGAGCAGGGGCGGGTAGACGTCTGCTGCTAGCCTGCCCCGCCTGCGATGCTCCTGGGATATCCGGGCACTGGGCCTCCAGGAGGTCTCGGGAGGCCACGTGGTCTGGGTGGAAGGCGTACATCCCAGGGACCTGCACGCTGGAATTTAAAGGCACCAGACAGGATGAGATGGCCCAGGGAGTGGGTGGGGACCGCAAAGTATGGAATCTGAGGTCTGGGCCTGGGCACTTCCAAGGTTAGGGCGTGGAGAGAGAGAAGGGGCCACAGTGAGGAGGGGAAGGGGGGCCCAGGGGGACTTTAGCATGCGTGACTTTAGCATGAGCTGTGACCGTGGTGGGGCCCAGCAGAGGAGAGTGTGGAGGGAGGTTGAAGGCAGGAGTGTGCAGGGCTGTGGGCTACAGAGAGGAAAGTTTTCATTTTAATTTTTAAGGTGTTTGCATTAAAACCTGGTGTGTGCTGATGGGAGTCTGGTGGCCAGAGTCAGGGACAGGAACAAGGAGGGGCTGATGGAAGGGAGGGCTGGTCTGGACAGCCTGGAGGGGGGGGGGCGGTCATGGTCTCTAGGAGAGAAGGTGCCCCAGCCAGAGCTGCCGGGGAATGCGGCCGGGGGAGGGGCTGAGGAGTTGCAGGAGGAAAGTCTGGGGGCCAGAGGTGGAGGTGGGCAGGGCGACGGGGGTGAGGGGGGCAGAGGTGGGGGTGGGCCAGGAGGAGGGTGAGGGGGTGAGAGGGGCAGAGGTGGGGGTGGGCCGGGAGGAGGGAGATGGGGGTGAGGGGGGCAGAGGTGGGGGTGGGCAGGGTGATGGGGGTGAGGGGGTGAAGGAGGCAGAGGTGGGGGTGGGCCGGGAGGAGGGTGACGTGG
>CM053571.1:643005-656303 GCA_028646485.1 Cryptoprocta ferox
GGGGGCAGAGGTGGCGGTGGGCAGGGAGGAGGGTGCGGGGGGGGGTGGTGGGGGCTGGGCTTCCATGATTAGAGCTTCTCCCCAAGTGTCACTTGTGTGCTTTTTACCTTTGCCTTGATGCCTGTTTCTCTTCTGCAGAATTAAAACAAGGAATTTCCCAAGACTTGATTTCTTCTCCTAAATTAGACAGATACAAAATAGCAAGACAATTAACGGAAAAGGCTATCAAGGTAAATGGCCTTTGGGGCTTGGGGAGACCTGTTTTTAAATTTTTACTTATTTAAGTAATCTCTACACCCAGTGCGGGGCTCGAACTCACCACCCTGAGATCAAGAGTCTCATGCCCTTGGGACTGAGCCAGCCGGGCGCCCCAAGGTGGGGGCGCTTTTTAAACGCGGAAATTTATTCTGGAACTTGGAGCGGGAGCGGGCTGCCTCGGGCGCTCTCAGCTCCCCCGCTGCCCGCCCCCAGCGCCGGCCCCCGGGGGCGGGGATTAAGGAAAGTGCTGGCATTCTCGCGTGGGCGCAGAGGGCTGCCTTCGCTGGGCAACCGCCTGCGTGCTGTCGTCCTCGGGCGTCGCCTGCGCGGCGCGCCCTCGCTCAGGAGGAGGACGTGGCGGCTCCGAGGAGGGGGGCGCGGCGCCCGCGAGACGTGCTGCCGGAGCTGCGTGCGCGGCGCCCGCGAGACGTGCTGCCGGAGCTGCGTGCGCGGCGCCCGCGCGCCCCGCGCTGTGGCGGGAGCCTGTCGCCGGCCTGGTGGCCCCGGGCGCGCTCTGGGATTTCGTACCAGTGGAGTCAGAGCAGCTCGTTAATTTTCAGGTTTTCTCCTGAAGCCTAAAAACATGTGAACATTTAGGGCCACAACATCCCTCCAAGTATCGCGTTAACTGACTTCACAAGCTTTTTGTTTGTTTGTTTTAATGTTTGTTTATTTTTGAGAGAGGCCGAGCGGAGGAGGGGCAGAGAGAGAGAGGGAGGCCGGATCCAACCCAGGCTCCCGGCTCCCTGCTGACAGCAGCGGCCGCTGTGGGGCTGGAACTCACAAACCACAGGATCATCACCTGAGCAGAAGTCGGACGCTCAGTCAGTCAGGAGGCCTGATTTCACAAGCTTTTCTAGTACTTTCGTTGAGAGGTGGTTCAAAGTATTTTATAGTCTATGGACCATATTCCTTTCCTTTTCCGTGACTGTGTGTTACTTAAAAGCATAGTTAATGTCTGACTTGCGGGGGTTTTCTGTTTATTTTGTTTCTCGTTTCTCGCGGGGGTGCTCTGTGGTGGAGGATGTAACCTGCACGACGCTATTCCGTTGCGGCGTGTTCTGACTTGCTGCGCGCCCGGCGCGGTGTGAGCGTGCGCGTGCGTGCGTGCGCCGCCGCGCCCGGCGCGGTGTGAGCGTGCGCGTGCGTGCGCCGCCGCGAGTTCTCCGTTGAGAGTGGTCGGGGCCGAGACGGTGATGCGCTCGCATCTTTGACCCTTACTGAAGTCTTTGGTCCGTGTCTTGTGTCATTTACCGGGAGAGAAGCCTGCGAACACCCTGTTGTCACGTAGGTCCCTCCACTGTGCGGGGATGTCAGTTTGGCCCCCTGAGTAGCTGTGCACGGAAGTACCTTCCTGGTGAGCCGAACCTTTGGTGAATTATGGGATGATTTTCTTTACTCCAGTGGTTTGTTTGTCTCAGATCCCTTCATGTTCTGCCTGTCTGTAGGCTCAGGCTTTTGATTTTCTCTTGTAAACAGCATACATTGAGATTTTTAAAAATCCAGCCTAGAGCCTTTGCTGCGCTCATCTATAACTGCAGCCCTGCTGTCCCCGGGCGTCCCCATGTGTCCCCGTCTCCTTCACCCACTCCGTGTGTCCTGGCTACCCGGCTCCCCCCTCATTTTGTGCCTCCTTGTGGACCGATGGCTTTTAAAATTCCATTTCCCCTCTCCTATACGTTACAGGCCTTGTACTCTGTTTTTCTCTTTTTGTAGTTCCCCGAGGAACTGCATTCTGTCAATTAAAATTATTCAGCTTTTTAAAATTTGTTCAATTGGACTATGAGCAAGCCAGGTGTCGGGGTGGCCAGGAGGCCTTGCTGGGGCCCAGGGTGCTGAGGCTCTTGCTGGTTCCCTGCCCGCCTCTCCGTCGGAGCAGACCCCCCCGCCCCCCGCCCGCCCAGTGGCCACGTGAATCCACATCCCTCTGTCCGGGTGCACATCCCTGTGGATGGCGAGGGCAGGCTTTGGACACATTTTCTGAGTGGAAGGAGGCTCAGAGAGGCTCTCTGACCTGCTGGGTCTGTCACGTGGGTGCTGGAACTTGAACTCACGGCTTCTAGCCCCAGGCGCGCATTTTATTATCCGTGTTCCTGGGTGTGGGCGTGCGGGTCTTCCTCGTGGGAACTATAGATGTGGTAGCTGTCAGGGGTGTGTAACAAATCACCGTGAACTTAGCTTCTTAAGCGTTCATTATCTCACAGCTTCTGTGGGGTGGGGTTAGACCCTCTGCTCAGGGTCTCTCAAGGCTGAAATGAGGCGTCAGCTGGGCCAGGGTCTCATCCGGAGGCTCAACTGGAGAAAGGTCCACTTCCAGGCTCCCTTGGCGTATTGCCAGGATTCATTCCCTTGCGGCTCTAGAACTGGCTTCTTCAAAGCCGGCAATGGGAAGAAGGCCTCTTCCGCTTCGAATCTCCAACTTCAGGGAAGCCCTGGACCCCTTTTTAAGAGGTGCATCTGATCAGGTCAGGCCCACCCAGGATAGTCTGTCTTTTGATTAATTCAAAGTCAGCTAATTAGGGACAGCAGTGAGTTTGAGCCACTGCCCTCCTGCCTGCTCCCGCAAACTCATGAGGCCCTCAGCGCACTGCGGACTCCATGCCTGTTTCCTGACTGGCCTGCAGCTGTCACCCTCCGCGGCCCTAGCAGGTGAATGTGTCCAGGCTGTGTCCTCAGCAGCATGGCCCCAGGGGCTCCAGCAGGACCATCACTCTCCCATCCCCCAGCTGGGAAGGTCTCAGCACCCCCCACCAGCTGCCATCTGCCTGCTGGTGCCCAGGCGTCTGCCTTCATTCCCACAGTGACTGGAGGAGGCCCCAGCCGCCCTGGTGCTGGCACTCCTGTCCCTCAGGCCCCTCCGGGGTGGTTGAACAGCTCCTCCCTCCTCAAACCTTGGGCACCCGTCCCCTCACCACCAAGCACGAGGGACTGTTGCATTCATAGAAAAGAGAGAGTGTAGAGCGCACCCCCCGCCCCGTCCTGCCGCCCCTGGTCCTGCCTGTGCTGGGCCTTTGTGCACGTGAGGCCCGTGTGTGCAAGGTGCACGAATGGACACACACCACAGAGGGGGCCCGGCCCCATGCCTGTGCGTGTTTCCGGGAGTTTTCCTTGGAGCCGCCGTGTCACCCCACCCGCTGGCGCAGGCTGTCTGTCCCACCTGTTCTGAAGGCTCTTCTCTCAGAGAATTAGCCGCCTTGTCTTTCAAGTCTTTAATTTAAAATATGCTCTTACAATTTGAGGAAAAGAAGATCTTCTCCATCTATGGGCACTACCCGGTGATACGGGCCGCCCTTCGAAGAAAGGGTTGGGTGGAGAAGAAGTTCCACTTTCTGCCCAAGCTCCTCCCGAAGGCGGACGACGGCAGCGCAGGGGTGGCCGGTAGAGTATCGAAAGCGTCTGGTCTCTCTGCGTAAGGCATGCGCGTGTGTGTCAGAGGACCAGAGCAGTCGCCTGCGCGGGGGTGCGGCTCCCGCCACAGGGCCTGGGACCGGGGCCTCTGCCCCACGTGTCCTGGTCGCCCTCCCGGCCTGCCTTTGGCGGGTGACCACGCACTGCGCCCTGTGCTCTCATGCCCTGGCCTGGTTGCGTCTGTGTCCCTCTGCCCACGCCAGGCCTCCTGCCCCGGGTCCCCGACCCTGACACTGCGCCCGCCGCTGGCAGATGTGGCCCGAGCCCCGCGAAGTTTGCCCAGGGGTCGGCGAGGGCGCTGTGGCCGCGGGGCCCTGCCGTGCCGACGGCTCTCCGGTGCTGTGTTTGCAGAACATAAACGTGCTGAAGGCAAAGGAAACCGAGAGGCGGCTCTGGAGAAGACAGACGACATCCACGATGTGATGGTAGGTCCCCCCGCCTCCTCACACTGTCACTTTCCCCGTGTCCGGGGGACAGGCGACAAAGCCAGCCAGGCCAGGCTGCAGGACGCATACGCGTGAACTCGCTCGTACCCATCCATGCACGCGCTTGTGGGGGGGGGGGCTGTGCGCGTGCGCGTGTGTTCATGTGCGCCTGCTCTCCTGTGTGCATGTGTGTGCCTGCATGCGCGTGCTCGTGCGTGCACTCATGCGTGCCCTGTGTGCGTGCGTGTGTCGATGTGTGCCTGCTCTCCCGTGTGTCTTTGTGGGGCCATGCACGCACTTGTGTGCATCTGTACGTGCCCGTGTGTGCCCTGTGTGCGTGCTTGCGTGTGTCCATGTGTGCGCGCATGTGCAAGGTGACAAGCTGTGGCCACAACTCTGTGGAAGCCGTGGGAAAGGACCGGAGCAGGCAGGAGGGCACACAGGCACTCGGTGAGGCCGCGATGGTGCGCACAGGGCTGTGCAGGCGGGTGGCAGAGTCGAGGTCAGAACAGGGCCAGGATCGTGGGCCCTCACCCAGGTCAACGCGAGGTCGGCGCTGAAGAAGCGGCCCCTCCTGGAGACAGCGGGGAGACCGTGCACCTGCCGTGACGTTGCAGGCCGCCTCCTGATGTGGGGGAGGGGGGAAACGTAGCCCCGCCCAGCAGCTCCTCCGGGAACACATCTGATATCTCTGACTGTTGGAAGGAGGACAGGGGTGGTGCTGAGTCCCCGGAAGACCCCCGAGGGCAGCCAGGAGGCCAGGCAGAGCGGGGCGCTCCTCGGACCTGGGGTGAGCTACGGTCCAGAACGTGTGCAGGGCTCACAGGTCACAGGGAGCCGTGAACAGACACACGGGGAAGCGGGCCCAGCACCGGAGGTGCCCACTGAGCTGCAGAGCTGACCCAGGGACCCCGGGGAGCCGCCCGGGGGTCCAGGCCCCTTTAAGACTGCCCCTCCCACAGTTGAACAAATGGGACTTGTGCCAGAAAGCGGCAGCAAAAGCTAGCCGTCACTCTGGAGTCGGAGGAAAGGCCATAGTCCAGCACTGGGATGGGTTTCAGGAAGTGACGCTGCCGGCCAGCTCCCCGCTCCCTCTGGGCACTGTGGCTGGCACTGGGGTGGGACAGCCCAGTCCCGCCAGAACATGGGTGGAGGTAGGCCAGGCTGTGTTGCAGAACGTTAGGCGTGTCCTGGAATGCTGGTCTGCACAGAATGACCCCGAAGGGTCTTGAGGGCATCAGAATTTTGGACAATGTTTTCCTTTCCTTGTTTCTCTTTGATAAGATATTTTGACCAAACAGGTGCTCTTGTCTGTAAACAAAATCAGAGGCGCCAAGGCCACCCTGGGTCTAGCTCCGGTGGCCTCAGCCTCCTGCTCTCCAGGAGTGGGGAGGAGGAGAGGAGGCCATCTCTCACGGTCTCCCAGGCCACGAAGCAGAGCATTCACCCATGCCCATGTGTGGCATGTCCCCAAACCTCACGTGGGCACCCATGGGCAGGCAGATCAGACCTCACTCAGCCACACACTTTTGGTGCCCCTGCAGCTGTGAGCCGGAGTCTTCAACTTGCTTCTTGAGAGCAGAGCCCCTGCGTGCTGGCAGTTGCTCCCAGCACAGCACATAGTAGGCTCTCAAGGAACAGGTGTCTCCAGCCTTCCAGAGGAGAATCACAGAACACACACTTTGTCATTTAAAATCTGATTTCCTTCACTCTTACTTACACCCCAACATCCATAGATATGAACCTTGGATGGTGGGTATTGAGGGTTCTTTTCTTGCCAGTCCAGGTTGGTAAAAAACGAAATGCCGTACTTCCTCTGGACCATCAAAAGGGACGTCATTGACTATCACAGCCTGAACTGTGACCAGGTGCTGAATCACTATGGGAAGACGGCTTCCTTCACCACCAAGGTGAATGGGAGGGCTTGGGGGTAGTGGCGGGGGCAGGCACAGAGCAGAGCCTTGCCTCCTGAGGCTCCAGGGGCCCTGGCCTGGGAGGACCGCTGGTGGACTGGTCCCTCAGGGCTCCTCCCTGGGACCGCTGCCTAGTCAGGGGCCCCACTGCGCAGCATCAGTGTCCAGGTCCCTCAGCACCTGCCCCACCGGTGCTCCCAGGGCCCCAAGTGCCCTTTGCCCTGTGACTCTCCTCTGGGCTCATGGGCCAAACCGCAGGCAGGGCAGGTGAGGGCTGCCACCACGGCCCAGCCTGGGCTCTGCACCCCGGAGGGGCTCTGGGTCTCAGGGAGAGCCAGGCTACCGCCCCTGCCCTGGGGCTTCCGGCACCTCCTGTCACCCCCTTTCAGTCCCATGGCCCCATCCCTGTTACTCCAGAGGTGAGGTTCAGGAGTGGGATCAGCCCAGGGTGGACAGGCCTGTATGTATCCTCTCGGGAGAGACTGGGTAGAGGGCTTCCTGGCAACAGGGATGACACGGAGGGTCAGGGATGAGGCTGGCACTGCCCCCAGGGCTCCCTGTGGGGGTCTGGCCCCTATACATCCTTGCCAGGCCTCCGCTGCTGACCTCCTTTGTGGTGTGGGCCATGCCTACAGGTGGCCCGGTCAGGCCAAGAGCCCCACAAAGCCCCCTGGCAGAGTGGCCACCAGCGTGCCCAGCACCAGCAGGCACTGCATTTCCCGCCCACTTGTACTTTGTTCCCAACGGGGCCGTGAGCCGGGCCCTGGGGCGCAGGACTGCGTGCCAGGCCTAACGGCCAGCATTACTTTTGTGGGGCCAGCTGTGCGTGTGCCCGTGAGCTTGCTCCCTCCTTCCTGGGGCCTGGGCCCAGCACCATCTAGGGACCTGGGAAGTGAACACAGGACCTAGGACCTGCCACCCTGTGTCCTCAGGTGGCCCTGGCCTGCACATCAGGTCACCCTGCTGTCTGAACCAGCTGGCCAGGGGGCAGGAGGGACTGGGAGAGGGGGAGTGGTCCGCTCCAGGTGCCCCCCCCCCCACCCCAAGAGCCCCTTGGAGCTGGTGCTGCCAGCCGGGCCTGTGGGCGTTCAGGCTGGTCTGAGTGGACCAGCACTCAGCCTGCGGTGGCCTGACGTGCCGCTGTCTCTGGAGATCGGGCTGTGTGTGAGCATGCGGAGCCTGCCGTGGTACGTCCAGGCCAACCCTGACTCCTTCTTCCCACGCTGCTATGGCCTCTGCACGGAGAGTGAGAAGCAAGAATTCCTGGGTAAGTCAGTGGCGTCAGGCGGCCAGGGCCCCTCTGTGACCCACCTCCTCGCCGAGGTGGCTGCAGAAGCCTCTGGAAGGGAGGTGGGCTGGGCTGCAGCTGCAGGGCTGAGACTGGCCCGTCCCAAGGCCCAGGGACTCAGCTCCGTCTCACGTGGTGAGGGCTGGTCCAGACGCTTCCGTGGGCAGCAGCTGCAAGGCGGGAGCAGGGGCCTGATGGAGGCTGTGGAGCCAAGTGTCAGCGGTTTGGCTCTGACTGGGCTTCCGGGAGAGGCTGGCATGGGGCTGGTCTGGCTCTGGCCTGGGGTCAGAGGGAGGATTCCTGGATTGACCTGCCGAGAGAGGAGAGAGAAGGTGAAGGCCAGGGCAGGTGAGCACTGACCATTTGGGGGTGACTCATATTTCCTGAGTGTGGGTCTGGAGGCCGTGGAGATGCGGCATTGCCAGCACCCCTGCCGTGGGGCCTGACCCCACCCTGGGGCTCCCAGGAGCAGACGGCTGCAGGCAGGACAAGGCGGGGTCCTTGGGGGCTGGAGGTGAGAAGTACAGGGGAGGAGAGGGTGGTGAGCAGGGGCCTCTCAGGGAAGGGGCACTGGGCACAGACCCAGAGGGCGGGAGCCCCATGGGAACCGGGCGGGAGCAGGCAGTGTGCCTACATGTCCATAGGCAGAGGGGCTCGAGGGCAGCAGGCGAGCGCAGGGCGTTCTGGTGGACAGAGGAGGTTCAGGAGACAAGCTCTGGGGCCCTGGGGGTTGCTGGGGCAGGGAACTCAGGTTCCGGATGTTTCCCAGGTGGCAGCAGTGGCCAGGCAGGGGTGGGGGTGGGGGGCAGCTTCCTCTGCAATGAGGAAGGGGCAAGCTTTGCTGAGAAGGCTTGGGAATCTCTTGCGGACCTCCCTGTGGGCACGGGTTGGGAGTGAGCATGGGCTCTCGGGGTGCTGGCCGCCTCTCCCAGCATGAGACAGTGCTCAGAGCCAGGCCGGCCCCAAGCCTGGGTCCGCGGGACGCAGGGCTGCCCTCCGTGCACAGCCTCTTGGCCCATGCGCGCCAGGGGCTGTGGAAGCTGGCATGTCCAGGGAGGCCCAGAGAGGCTCCTGGGATGGCCAGGGTCCTAGTGTGTCTGCAGAGGTCTTCTGTCCTCTGGTGCAGGGCTGAGGACACAGGAGCAGGGAGAGGTGGTGAGGGTGTCCATGCACTGTGGCTCCAGGTGGGGGTGGGGTGAGTAGCATCGAGGCAGGGAGGGAGTGCACAGGTTCTGCTTCTGGGCCTGTTGACAGGGCCCACGAGAGGCCGGGGCGGAGGGAACGGCCGCCTCAAAGGCAGCGAGGGCAGGAGGTGAGGCCTGTGGCCGAGGTCCCTGGTCCCCGGCGCCGGCAGAGGGGGCGAGGCCTGGGTGTCCTTTCAGACGACTTCCGGCGGACAGTGGCCTCCAGCATCCTCAAGTGGGTGGTCAGCCACCAGAAGTCCTGCAGCAGGAGCAGACCCGGCGGCAGTGGGGAGGCCGGCGACAAGAAAGGTGTGGGGGGGCCCAGGGCTGCACTGTGCAGGGAGAGCAGTGCAGGGGGGGCAGTGGGCCATGCGTCCGGGATGTCCCTCCTGCAGAAGAGGGTGAGGGAGAATGGCTTTCCCTCACGGTGCAGAGCCACCATGGCGTTAGGCCTGCGACACCCAGATAAGTTGTGGTTGTTGTTCGCTCCGATAGAGCAGCTTTCGGTTCACAGTGAACTCGAGCAGAAGGTGCAGGGATTTCCCACAGGCCCCCTGTCCCCGCACCCCCGCCCCCCGGCCCCGGCCTCCTCTACCGTCTTCATCCCCACCAGGTGGTGCCTTTGTAATGACCATGCCCCTGCATGGACTCGTCGTTATCACGCAGAGTTTGTGCCGAGGTGCCGTCTTGCACGCGGTGTGGGTCCCTCATCATGGTACCAGACACAGTGCTTCCCCTGCCCTGATGGCCTCGTGCTCTGCCTCTCCGTCCCCTCCCCCACCCCTGGCCACCACTGGTCCTTTCACTGTGGCCATCTTTCTGCCTTTCCCAGATATCATATGGTTGAAACCATACATATGTAGCTTTCTTTTTTTTTTCTTTTAAGTTTTATTTATTTTGAGAGAGAGAGAGAGCGCGCGAGCACATGTGTGCAAGTGAGCGGGGGAGGGGCAGAGAGAGAGGGAGACACAGAATCCGAAGCAGGTTCCAGGCTCTGAGCTGTCAGCACAGAGCCTGACGTGGGGCTTGAACTCTCAAACCGTGAGATCACGACCTGAGCCGAAGTCCAGAGCTGGACATGTAACCAACTGAGCCCCCCAGGCACCCCCAGATGTGGCTTTTTCTGGTTGGCTTCTTTTACTTAGTAATATGCATTTAAGGTTCCTCCAACCTTCTCATGGCTTGGCAGCTAATTTCCTTTTAGCGCCAAGTAATACTCCCATTGTCTGGACGGCCCACCGTGTGGCTTACTGTCCATCCACCTACTGAAGGACACGTTGATTGTTTCCAAGTTTGGGCAGTTATGAGTAAAGCTCCTAACGCACCTGTGTACAGGTTTTCCTGTAGCCGTACCTTTCAACTCATTTGGCTAAATACCAAAGAGCATGATTGCTGGATCCGATGGTAAGAGTATGTTTAGTTTGGTAAAGACACCGCCAAGCTGCCCTCCAGCGTGCCCGCACCATCTTGCATCCCACCAGCAGTGAGTGCTCCACGTCCTCCCAGCACTCGGTGTGGCTGGTGCTCCGGATACGGGCCGTTCTGTTGGGTGTGCGGTGTCCTCTGTTGTTTTCATCTGCAGTTCCCCAATGACACATGGTGTTGAGCACCTTTTATTTCATTTACTTTTTAAAATATACTGTTTTTATTTATCTATTTATTTGTAGAGAGAGTGTGTGAGTTGGGGAGAGGAGCAGAGGGAGAGAGAGAATATTTTTAAAAATTTTTTCTTATTTCTTAGAGAAAGCAGGGAAGATGGGCAGAGGGAGAAAGAGAGAATGTTAATCAGGCCCCATGTTCATTACAGAGCCCGCACAGGGCTCGATCCCACAACCCAGGGATCATGACCTGAGCCAAAATCAGGAATCAGGTGCTCAACCAACTGAGCCACCCCAGGAGACTCTATTTTATATTTTTAAAGCAATTCTCTTTTTATTTTAATTAATTAGTTAATTAATTAATTATAGTTTTGAGAGAGAGCATGAGTAGGGGAGAAGGGCAGAGGGAGGGAGAGAGGGGATCTTAAGCAGACTCCTTGCTCAGTGTGGAGCCGGGCATGGGGCTCTATCCCATGACCCTGGGATCATGACCTGAGCTGAAATCAAGAGTCAGACTCTCAAATGACTGAGCCACCCAGGCGTCCTGCGCATCTTTTAATATACTTCTTTGCCATCTGTAAATATATTCTTTGGTGGGAAATCTGATCAGCTTCCCTATCATTTGAAAATTTTTATTGTTGAGGTTTAAGAGGGTTTGTGTGTGTGTGTGTGTGTGTGTGTGTGTGTGTGTGTATTTCGGATAACAGCCCTTTATCAGATGTGTCTTTTGCAAATATTTTCTCCAAGTCCATGGATTATCTTCTCATCCTCTTGATAGTATTGAGTCCAGTTTATCAAGTATTTCTTTCATAGACTGTGCCTTTGGGATTGTGTCTAAAAACTTATCACCACCAGGTTCATCTTGGTGGATCCCATGCTGTCTCCTAGGAGTTCTATAGTTTTGCGTTTCACACTTGGGTGTGTGATCCATTTTGAGTTAATTTCTATGAAGGGTGTACAATCTGTATCTAAAGTCTTTTTTGGGTGCACTTTTTTCACCTGTTCCAGCACGATTTGTTGAAAAGACCACTTTTTCCCATTGTATTGCCTTTGCTCCTTTGTCATGGATCAGTTGACCATTTTTGGTGGGTCTATTTCTGGGCTTTGTATTCTGTTCCAGTAATCTGTTTGTCTATTATTTTACCAATACCGCACTGTCTTGATTACATAGATTTGTGGCAAGACTTGAAGTTGAATAGTGTCAATTCTCCAGTTTGTTCTCCTCCTTCAATATTGGGTTGGCTAGCCTGCATCTTTTGCCTCTCCGTATAAACTTTAGAATCAACTTGTCCGTATCCATAAAGTGCCTTGCTGGGATTTTCATTGGGGTTGTATTGAATTTATAGATTGAGTAGGGAAGAACTGACATCTCTTTTTAAGTTTATTCATTTATTTTGAGGGAGACAGAGACAGCATGAGTGGGGGAGCAGCAGAGAGAGAGAGAGGGAGCCCGACACGAGGTTTGATCCCTCAAACCGTGAGATCGTGACCTGAGCCGAAATCAAGAGTCGGATGCTTCATCCACCAAGCCACCCAGACACCCCAAGAACTGACATCTTAACAATGAATCTTTCCTAGTCATGAACATGAAATACCTCACTATTAATTTCATTCTTCTTTGATTTCATTTATCAGAGTTTTGTAGTTTTCTTCATATAGGTCTTGAACATATTTTGTTAGATTGATTTATTTATACATTTGTTTAATTCTTTTTGTGGTAATGTAAATGGTATTGTGTTTTTAATTTCAAATTCCAATAATTCATTTTTTGTACATAGGAAAGTGATTGATGGTAATCACTTATTAGTTCTAGGAGTTCTTTGTCGATTCTTTCAGATTTTCTACGTAGATAATCATGTCATCTATAAATGAAGACAGTTTTATTTCCTACTCAATCTGTATACCTTTTATTTTCTTATCTTACTGCATTAGCTAGGATTTCCAGTATGATGTTGGAAAAATGGCGGGGAAAGGGAGGAGGTCCTTGCCTTGCACTTGATTTTAGAGTGTAAATTTCTCGTTTCTCACCATTAAGTATAATGTTAGCTATAGGGGGGTTTTGTACATATTTTTTTATCAAGTTGAGGAAGTTCCTCTCCATTCCTAGCTTGCTGAGAGCTTTTATCACGAATGAGGGTTGAATTTTGTTAAATGCTTTTTCTGCAGCTATTGGTATGATCATGTACGTTTCCTTCTTTAGCTTTTGACGTATCGTAGATTACACGAATTGATTTTCAAATGTTGAACCAGTTTTGCATACCTGAGATAAATCCTATTTGATCATGGTGTATAATTCTTTTTATACATTGTTGGATTTGACTTGGCGAGCATTTTTTGCGTTATTATTCATGAGAGATTTTGGTCTATAGTTTTCTCGTGTCTTTCTCTGGTTTGGGTAAAGGGTAAAGGTGGCTTCCTAAGACGGGGAAGGAAGTGTTCCTTGTTTCTACCTACTGAGATAGTAGAGAATTGCTGTAATTTCTTCTTTAAATGTTTGGTAGAATTCATCAGTGAACCCATTTGGATTCACGGGTGCTTTCTGTTTTAGAAGGTTATTAATTGTTGACTCAAATTCTTTAATAGATACAGGCCTATTCAGATCATCTATGTCTTTTTGTGTGAATTTTGACAGTGTGTATCTTTCAGTAAATTGGTCCATTTCATCTAGATTATCAAATTTGTGGGCAGAGAGTTCATAGTATTTCCTTACTCTTTTTAATGTCCATGAGATCTATAACGATGTCTTCTCGTTTTAAGAAAATGCTTATTTATTTTGAGAGAGAAAGAGATAGAGAGCGACCAGGGGAGGGGCAGAGAGAGAGGGAGACACAGAATCTGAAGCAGGGTCCTCACCTTCAGCGCAGAGCCTGACACGGGGCTCTATACCTTGACCTGATCATAACCTGAGCCAAAATCAAGAGTCTGACGCTTAGGTGACTGAGCCACCCGGGCACCCCAAGAATAATAAAAATAATCTTATTAAAAACAAGAATAAGAAAAATAAAATACCAAGAATAAGAAAAATAAAAGTTTTTATTTTACCTTCATTCCTTCCCTAACGCTCTTCCTTTCTTTATGTGGAACTGACCTATATTATTTTCCTTCTCTCTGAAACACTTGACATTTCTTGGCAGGTCTACTGGCACAAAATTCTCTCAAATTTTTTAAAATTTTGTCTGATAAAGTATGCTATAGTCTTATGATTAGGTCTCAGTCTTTGCCCC
>CM053571.1:656803-682904 GCA_028646485.1 Cryptoprocta ferox
CCCCCCCCCCCCCCCCCCCCGCCCAGGACTGCGGGGCTCTGGGGACCGTGGGGTCCGCCGGCCCCGCTTTCGTCCTAACGAGCCTCCTGGTTCCTGGGCTCACCTTCCCCAGGAGCACAGGCAGCTGCTGGCTGCCAGCTCGCTCTCCCTCTGGGCCCGGGGCCCCTCGAGGTTCGCGTTCACCTTGCGGGGGGCACCTCCCTGTGCTTCCTGAGAGCGCGGGGTCCAGCGTGACTCTGGGGTTCCGGGACGGTGAGATGCTGGGTGAGGGGGTGCCGCCAAGCCCGCAGCGGCTTGCAGGCCCAGGCGGGGCTGCTCGCCGAGAGCTTAGCGGAGGGGGCTCAGAAAAGCGGGGCTCTTGCAGCAAGTCCGGAAGTAGTGTCGCGTTCGCGGGTGCCCCGGCTGGCTGGAGGGTGGGGCGGCGGGAAGGCACCTGGCGGTCGCAGCCGCCGCCCAGGTCGGCCGGGCTGGCGCGGCCCGTGTCAGCGCCCCGGCTGGGCCCCGTTCCGCCAGCCTGGGTTTGGATCACAGGTCCCGAGAAGGCGGACTCCAAGCCCGCGGGCCTCTCCGGGGAGCTCGTGGACACCGCGTGCAAGGTGTGCCAGGCCTACCTGGGGCAGCTGGAGCACGAGGACATCGACATCTCCGAGGACGCGGCCCAGGACCTCACGGAGGACGAGTGGAGGGACCTGACGCAGCAGTACTACTCCCTCATTCAGTAAGAGGCGCCCCCTGCTGGGCGGCGGGGTGGCCGTGTACCCAGCCGGCTCACCCGCGGGCGTGCGGCGGTGGGCAGGGGTTCCGGGGCTGTTAGGGGGGTCCCGCCCTGCGACGCCTGAAGTGCCTGTCCGGGGTTGGGGCGCCTGTTGGCGCGTTGGGGTACCCAGATCCCACCAAGTCCCCATTGGCTCATAAAAGGATGACGCCCCCCTGGGGACACCTTTGGGTAAAGCATCCTCCACGTGGTTCTTGTCTTTGACCTCACGTGAACCCCACAGTGGGCTCTGGGCAGGCAGGAGCGGCAGGACGCTTGCTTGGCCCAGCGGTCCCGACTCTTCGCGGCCTTCAGGGCTCCCCGCCGCGTGGGAATCCAAAGGCTGAGTCCTTCCCGGGGGCGGGGGAGACACGGCACCCCCTTTACAGCGGCCAACAGAGGAGCTGGGGCAGAGGTGACCCAGCGGCAGGAGCAGGACCATCTCTGTGGAGGGTCTGCCCGGAGCTCCCCACACCACCCCAGGGACACTCTCGTTCTTTTATTCCTTCTTTACTTCTTTTGGGTCAATCGAGTATTTTCTTTCTGGTCGGCATTTAGTACAGTACAGGGTGTGCCGCGCGCGCTGGAGTCTGTCCAGCTGTGCCCCCTGGTGAGACCACCACTCAGCTTGGGAGGAAAACCATCTGCAGCCCCCCCCCCATCAGGCCCCCTAGGAAACCTTCCCAGGCAGACACCCCACAGAGGTCCCGCCTGATTGCTACCGCCTTAACCAGTTTCCTTGTGGAATTTCACGTTCCCGGACTCACAGCCTGTGCTCTCTCCTTCGTGACTTGAGCCTGACATGAAGTCTGTGGGGTTCATCCACACTCGTGTGCAGCGGGCTTTTCTGCCGCCGTGCGGGGTTTCATGCCGTCCGCAGACCACAGACCTTTCCCTCCTGATGTGGGTGAGCAGCTGGGTCACCCCTGCGTTCTGAACATTTTCCGAAGTGGTTCTACGTATCCAGATGCCAATAGCACTGAGCCCGAGGCAGACGGCCGTGCCACTGTCACTCGTCTTAGTCTTCTCTTCTCGGTCACCTTCGTTGGCCTTTCTCTGACGCCCAGTGGTGTTGACTGTTCTTTCAGATGCTGATCAGTCATTTGAGTATCTTCTTCGGTGAGGTGCTTGCTCACATCTTTTGTGTATTTAAAAGTCAGGTTGGTTGTCTCTTTGTAAATTGTATTAGTTAAAATTTTTTATTATTTTCTTGTTACTGTTAATATTTTTATTATTATCACCATCACTATTCCTATCAGCTTGGTAGTCTTTTAAAAATGTTCTCTGCGTTCTCTTTTTAAATTCCAGTATATTTGGCATACAGTGTGATATTAGTTCAGGGGGACAATCTAGTGATTCAACACTTGTGTCCATCACCCAGCGCTCAGCCCGACAGGTGTGCTCCTTCATCCCCATCACCTGTCTCTCCCATCCCCACCTCCTCTCTGGTGACCAGCGGCATGGAGCTGGTCCAGTGGACTGTAGCTGAGTCCATTTCTTGGTTGTCTCCCTCATTTTTTTCCCCTTTGCTCATTTGTTTTGTTTGTTGAGTGAAATCACATGGTATTTGTCTTTCAAACTTATTTCGCTTAGCATTTACTCTCTAGATCCATCCATGTTATTGCAGATGACAAGATTCCATTCTTTTTATGGCTGAATAGTATTCCATTGTATACAAGTATGTGTGCACACCACATCTTCTTTATCCACTCATCAGTCAGTGAACACTTGGGCTGCTTCCATAATTTGCCTATTGTAGAAAATGCTGCATACACAGAGGGATGCAAGTATCCTTTCAAATTAGTGTTTTTGTATTCTTTGGGTAAATACTCAGTAGCGCGATTACTATTTTTAACTTTTTGAGGCACCTCCACACTGTTTTCTGGAGTGGCTTCACCAGTTTACATTCGCACCGATAGTGCAAGAGGATTCCCCAACCCACCCTCACCAACACCTGCTATTTCTTGTAGCTATTCTGACAGCTGTGAGGTGGTGTCTCATTGTGGTTTTGATTTGTATTTCTGTGATGATGAGTGATGTTGAGCATCTTTTCACGTGTATGTTGGCCGTCTGCATGTCTTCTATGAGGAAATGTCTGTTCATGTCTTCTACCCATTTTTAAATTGGATTATTTGTTTTTTGGGTGTTGAGTTGTATAAGTTCTTTATATATTTTAGATATTAACCCTATATTGGGTATGTCATTTGCAAATACCTTCTCCCATCATGAAGGTTGCCTTTTAGTTTTTTTTGGTGGTTTCCTTCACTGTGCAGAAACTTTTTATTCTGTTGTGGTCACGGTAGTTTATTTTTCCTTTTGTTTTCCTGGCCTCAGGAGTGGCTGTCACATCTTTAAATGGATTTCTAAGAGTACTCTAAGCATTCCTCATTGAGTCCTTCGTTGGATATGTGCATTAAGAATACCCTCTCAGGGCTCCTGGGTGGCTCAGTTGGTTGAGTGTCTGACTTCGGCTCAGGTCATGATCTCACGGTTCATGGTTTCGAGCCCTGCATCAGGTTCTGTGCTGACAGCTCAGAGCCTGGAGCCAGTTTCAGATTCTGTGTCTCCCTCTCTCTTTCTCTGCCCTTCTCCCACTCGTGCTCTGTCTCTCTCTGTCTCAAAAATAAATAAACCATATTAAAAAAAAAAAAAGAGGGGCGCCTGGGTGGCTCAGTCGGTTAAGCATCCGACTTCCGCTCAGGTCATGATCTCACGGTTCATGGGTTCAAGCCCCGCATCAGGCTCTGTGCTGACAGCTCGCTCAGAGCCTGGAGCCTGTCTTCAGATTCTGTGTCTCCCTCTCTCTCTGACCCTCCCTGGCTCATGCTGTCTCTCTCTCTCTCTCAGAAATAAATAATTAAAAAAATTAAAAAAAAAATTTCCTTAAGAAATTCAGGCCAAGCCTGAATCTGAACCTTCACCCGGATTTGGAAGATATTCCCAGGAAATAAAATGGCCAACGAACTCAGCTCACCCAGGAAGGGGCTACATGTACTTCACCTGTCCCTCTTCACTTCCACGACCCTCCGATATTTTGAAAAATATGAATTTTTCAGTTTGTCTGGGGCTTTTTCCTACTTGTTACAACAGGTGTAATGGCTAGCCACCGCTTACTACTTATGGCCTAAATAAGGAAACATCCTAATTAAATGTTGTTAATCACTCTGTCACCTATATTTGATTTCTAATTACACACTTTTGCTTCTGTCTTTCAGGGTTTACCTTAGAGATTACAATATACATTCTTGATTTATTATTGCTTATCTTCAGTCAGACCTTTACTAGTTCCCAAACAGCATCACAGCAGCGGGACTCCATCACTCCCATCTCATTTGCTATGCTCTTGTCATTTATTTCACCTCTACTTACATTTTTTCCATTTTTTATTGTCACAAAATAGACATAACAGACTTTTCCATCTGAACCATTTAAAAATATTCACGTAAGTATATTAAACATCTCAGTAACGTGGTGTGACCATCATCACCATCCATCTCCAGAGCTCTTCTCATCCTGTAAAACTGAAACTGTGTCCCCGTTAAACACCAACTCCCCGTGTTCCCTCCAGTCCCTGACCCCTACCATCTAAATCCTGTCCCCGTGAGTTTGACTACTCCAGGTGCCTCAAAGAAGTAGAACCATACTGTGTATGTTTTTTGGACTGGCTTACTTCACTTATAATGTCCTCGAGGTTCATCCATGTTGTAGCAGGTGTCAGGGTTTCCTTCCTTTTAAAGGGTCAGTAGTATTTAGTTCTATATATGTAGTACATTCTGTTTCTGCTTATCCATTCATCTGTCAATGGACACTTGGGTTGCTTCCACATTTTAGCTATTGGGAATAATGTTGCTATAAGCATGGGTGCACTAATATCTCTTGAGATTCTGCTTTCAGTTCTTTTGGGTATGTACCCAGAAGTGAGATTTCTAGGTAATATGGCAATGCTATTTTTAACTTTTTGAGGAACCACCATACTGTTTTCCACAGCAGCCGCACCATTTTACATCCACACAAATGGTGCACAAGTGTTCCAATTTCTCTACATCATTGCCAACATTTTTTATTTTCTATGCCTTTAAAAAAATAGTATCCATTCTAATGGGTGTGAGGTAGTATCTCACTATAGTTTTGACTTTCATTTCCTTGATGACCAGTGGTATTGAGTATCTTATGGGCCCTTTGTATGTCTTCTTTGGAGAAGTGTCTATTCAAGTCCTTTGCCCATTTATGAATCAGGTTGTTTAGTTGTGATTGAGTGTTGGGAATTCCCTGTATGTTCTGGATACACAGAGATGCATCGTTTAGATGCATCTGATAGCCCCCTATCAGATACATGATTTTCATTTCATGGGTTGCCTTTTTACTCTGTTGATTATATCTTTTCATGCACATACTTAAAACTTTTCATGAAGTCCAATTTGTCTGTTTCTTCTCTCGTTGCCTATACTTTGCTATCATGTCAAAGAAATCATTGTGAAATTCAGTGTTTTGAAGTTTTGCCCTATTTTTTTCTAAGATTTTTATAGTTTTTGATCTTACATTCAGGTCTTTGATCTATTTTGAATCAATTTTGCATATGGTTTTAGGTAAGGCCCCAGTTTCATTCTTTTGCATATGGATATCCAGTTTTCCCAGCACCGTTGTTAAAGAGTCTGTCCCTTCCCCATGGAATAGTCTTGGCTCCCCTGTCACTGGGCTCTCTTTTTCATTGATCTTATGTCTGTCTTTATGCCAGTAACACACCATCTTGATTACTGTAGCTTTGTAGTAAGTTTTGATATCAAGAAGTGTGTGTCATCCAACTTTGTTCTTCTTTTTCAAGATTGTTTTGGCTATTTGGGGTCCCTTGAGATGCTATTTGAATTTTAGGATGGGTTTTTTATTTGTGAAAAATACCATTGGGATTTTGATAGGGATTGTATTGTAGATCGTTTTGAATACTATCAACATCTTAAACAAAATTAAATCTTTTAATCCATAAACATGGATGGTTTTCATTTATATATGTCTTCTTTCAATTCTTTCAGCAATTTTTAAATTTTCATTGTACCTTTCACTTCCTTGGTTAATTCCTAAGTACTGTATTTTATTCTTCTTGATGTGATTATCAGTGGAATTGTTTATATAATTTCCTTTTTTTCCTTTTCAGATTGTTCCCTGCTAGTGTATATACAACTGATCTTTTGTTGTTGTCGACTTTGTATCTTGCTACCTTGCATTTCATTTATTGGCTGTAACAGGGGTTTTCTTGGTAGAATTTTTAGGTTTTTCTACATATACAATCATATCATCTACACAGACAGATCATTTTACTTCTCCTTTTCCTGTTTGAATGTCATTTATTTCTTTTCTGTGTCTGATTGCTTTGCTAACACTTCCATCACTCGGCTGGATATTGAAAGTAGGCATTCTTGTCCTATTCTCAGTCTTAAAGGAAAGCCTCCAGTCTTTCACCACTGAGTATAATGATTGCTGATGTTTTCATCATGGCCTTTCATATGGCCTTCATTATATTGAGGTAGTTTCCTTCTATTCCTAGTTTGTTGAGTGTTTTTTTTTTTAATCAGGAAAGGTTGTTAAACTTTGTCAGATGCTTTTTCTGCATCAAGGTGATCATGTAGGTTGTTTCCCCTTCACTTATTTTTTAATTATTCTATTTTATTTCATTTTATTTTTAGAGAGAGAGTATACAAGCAGGATGGGGTAGAGGAGGAGAGAGAGCAAGAGAATCTTAAGCAGGCTCTACGCTCAGCAGAGATCCCAATGTGTGGCTCAGTCCCACAACCCTGGGATCATGAGCTGAGCTGAATTCAAGAGTCAGATGCTCAACCAATTAAGCCACTCAGGTGTTCCTCCTCTTCTCCTATTAATATGGTGTATTAAATTAATCAATGTTCATATGTCAAACCATCCTTGCATTCCAGAAATAAATCCTACTTGGTCATGGTGTATAATCTTTTAATATGCTGCTGAGTTTGGTTTGCTAGCATTTTGTTAAGGTTTTTTTGCACTGATACTCATAAGGGATACTAGTGTGTAGCTTTCTTATAGTGTCTTTGTCTGACTTTGGTATCAAGACAACGCTGGTCTCATAGAATGATTTAGGGAATGTTTCCTCCTCTTCAGTTTTTTGGAAAAGTTTGAGAAGGGCTGGTATGGTTCTTCTCTAAATGTTTGATAGACTTCACTAGCAAAGCCATCAAGTCCTCGGTTTTTCTTTGTTGGGAGATTTTTGATTACTGATTCAATCCCCTTAGTAGTTATAAATCTATTTGTATTTTCTATGTCTTCTCTATTGAACCTTGGTAGGTTTTTTATTTCTTGGGAATTTGCCCATTTCATCTAGGTTATCCCATTTGTTGGTGTACAACTCTTCAATAGTATTCCTTCATAGTCTTTTTTATTTCTGTAAAATCAGTAATAATATCCCCAATATCAATTTTTATTTTAGCAATTTGTGTATTCTCTCTTTTCTAAGTCCATTGAACTAAAAGTTTGTCAATTTTGTTGATCTTTTCAAAGGGCCAACTTTTAGTTTAATTTTCTCTCTTTTGATTAATTCTGCTCTAATCTTTATTGATTACTTCATTCTGCTAGCTTTGGGCCTAGTTTATTCTTTTTCTAATTTCTTTCTTTTCTAAAAAAATGTTCATTTATTTATTTTGAGAGAGGGAGAGAGAGCACTAGCTGGGGAGGGGAAGAGAGAGAGAGATGGAGAAAGAGAATTTCAAGCAGCCTCTGCACTATCAGTGCAGAGCCCAATGCAGGCCTTGATCCCATGAACAGTGAGATCATGACCTGAGCTGAAATCAAGAGTCAGATGCTTAACTAACTGAGCCCCCCAGGTGTCCCTCTTTTTCTAGTTTTTTTTAAGACAGAAAGTTAGGTTGTTGATTTGAGGTGTTTCTTGTTTTTTAGTGTAAGCCTTTCCAGCTATAAGTTTCTCCTTTAGCACCACTTTCCCTGCATCCCATGTTTTGGTGTGTTGTGTTTTCATTTTCATTTGTCTGTATTTTCTTTTTTTTTTTTAATTTTTAACGTTTATTTATTTTTGAGAGACACAGAGAGACAGAGCATGAACAGGGGAGGGACAGAGAGAGAGGGAGACACAGAATCGAATCAGGCTCTAGGCTCTGCACTGTCAGCACAGAGCCCAATGCAGGGCTGGAATCCACAAACTGTGAGATGATGACCTGAGCCGAAGCCAGACGCTTCACCAACTGAGCCACCCAGGCACCTCTCTAAGTATTTTCTAATTTCCCTTGTGATTTCTTCCCGTTGGTTATTTAAGCATGTGTTAAGGGGCGCCCGGGTGGCTCAGTTGGTTTAGTGTCCGACTTTGGCTCAAGTCATGATCTCACAGTTCGTGAGATTGAGCCCCACATCAGGCTGTCTGCTGTCAGTACAGAGCCCACTTCAGATCTCTATCCACCTCTCTCTCTGCCCCTTCCCTGCTCATGCACATCTGTGCACTCTCTCTCACTCTCACAAAAATAAACATCAAAAAAAGAATATGTTAGTTTCCACAAATTTGATTCTCGACTTGTTTAGATCTTTTAACATGTACGTCAACAATGTTTTATAGTTTTCAAATATTGCATTTCTTTTGTTAAATGCGTGCATATGTATTTTATTCTTTTTGATGCTAGTATGAATTGAACTGTTTTCTTAACTTTGTGCTAGAATTTTTTGTTGGCAGAATATAAAAATACAATTGATTTTTTATATTGATCTTGTAACTGTGACTTTGCTGAACCTATTTATTAGTTCTAGTAGCTTGTACTGTGTGTGTGTGTGTGTGTGTGTGTGTATTCCTTAGGATTTCCTACATATAGGATACGTCATCTATGAATAAAAAAAATTTCATTTCTTTATATCCAGTTTAAGTTCCAGGAACTCAACATTGGTTTAACGACGTTCTGGTATCTGCTACAGTATGAATGAATCTTGAGGACATTATAAGTGAAATAAGCCAGTCACAAAAATACAAACATTGTGTTATTTCACTTATTTGAAGTACATAGAGAAGCCAGAATCACAGAGACAGGTGGTTACTGGGGTCGGGGGAAGGGAGACTGGGAGTGAGTATTTAATGGGGACAGAGTTTCAGTTTCAGAAGACAGAAAAGTCCTGGAGATGGATGGGGGTGACGCTTGCACAACAATATACAGATTCTTAATACTGCTGAACTGAACCCTTAAAATGGTAAATTTTATATGCATTTTTCCATAATGAAAAAATTTGAAAAAAAGTCAATTGGTAGATTTTATTACATTTACAGAAGATGAAAACTATATGGTAATGTCAATAGATGCAAAATATTGATGAAATTCAATACCTGTGCAATACCTTGTTTTTTTAACAAACTGGAAAAAGAAAGAAACTTCCTTACTTTGAAAAGTTTATCTACAAAAATCCTAAAGCTAACATATTTCTTAATGAATTGTTAACACACTTTGTTGAAAGTGTCCCTTGAAATCAAAATGAGACAAAGATGTCCACTATCACGACGCCATTCAGCAGTATTGGCTGCATGGTCTGTTTAGTTTAATAGTACAGAAAAAAAGAAATAAAAGGCTTAAGATCAGGAAGACACAAGTCCACTTACTGATGACCTGATTATGCACATAGGAAAATTTAAAAAATGTACAGAAAGTTCATTATGTGAGTTTTGCCAGGTCAGTAAGTGCCAGGTCAATGTACAGAATTCTATTGCATTTCTATGCATAAACAACACCATGAGGCGGGATTTTAAAAATACAACCTACAGTACCAGCAAATACCCAGAAAAAAATATAATAAAATATATTGAAGACCCTAAACACATTATAAAATTAAACATTGAAATTAATGTCCTAAAAAGTCTGTGTGTGTGTGTGTGTGTGTGTGCATATAAAACCGTGTTTGTGAATTAGAAAACTCAGTGGTATAGAGATTGTTTTTTCTTCCCAAACTAATCTATAGATTCAGTGTAATCCCAATCAGAATCTATGCAGGAAGTTTTCTTGGGGGTTGGGGTGGGAGGAACTGACAAACTAATTCTGAAATTTATTTGGAAATAGAAATGATGTAAGAAAAGCCAGATAACCTTGATCAAGAAAAACAAATTTAGAGGACTTATACCCGTATTTCAAGACTTACTATAAGTTTACAGTAATCATGACAGGGTGGCGTTGGGCTGCATGCAGACCCATGTAACTGAACAGAGTCCAGAAGCAGATCCTCATGTACATGGTCACGTAAGATCCAGATGCCACTGCAGATCCACGAGGAAGGGTTAGTCCTTCCACTAAATGATGTTTGAACACTGAGCATCCTTACAAACAAAAAAACGAAGGCAAACGTTTCTTAAATAGCTCACCAAGAGCACTAATCATAAAAAAAGTTGATAAATTGTACTTTGTTGACATTAAAAATATTCTGTTTATCAAGAAACACTACAAAGAGAATGGAAAGACATGCCACAAAGTGGAGGAATATGTTGACTACACGCATACATGACAGAGGTCTAGCAAATCTCATGGCCTCTCTGGATCTTGCTTTGTAGCGGTGACGCTTTCATCTCCAATTCGAGAAATCACTTTTCGCAGTGCCAGGCTCTGCTGAACAAAATCACGTCTGTGAACCCTCAGACGGAGATCGACGGGCTTCGGAACATCTGGATCATCAAGCCAGCAGCCAAGTCCCGCGGCAGAGGTGAGTGGAGGCTGGGGGCTGTGAGTGGCCACCTGTGGCACGCCAGGTGCAGGTTCTCAGGTGCAGGTGCGCAGTGTATGTGTGCAGGTGCACAGGTTCGAGTGTGCAGGTGCTCGGGTGCTAGTGCACAGGTGCTCAGATGAACAGGTGCCGGTGCACAGGGGCTCAGGTGCAGGTGTGCAGGTGCATAGGTGCACAGGTGCATAGGTGCACAGATGCTCAGGTGCAGGTGTGCAGGTCCACAGATGCTCAGGTGCAGATATACAGGCACTCTGGTGGAGGTGCACAGGTACAGGTGCTCAGGTGCAGGTGTGCAGGTGGCAGGTGTGCAGGTGCGAAGGCAGTTGCACAGGCAGGTGCACAGGTGCACCACTCAGGGCTCACAGTGGGGCAGATGCCTCTGTGATGCTGATCTTCACGCCTGGGTTCCAAGCTTTGCTCATTAACTGGGATGTTCCCAAGTTAAACTGGGCTGGAGTTTCCTTTTTTATATCACCTCTGCCAATGTTGGCAACAGGCTTATGCCAGCTGCTCAGATAGATTGAGGACTTCCATGTCAAACAACAGTGGAACTCCTGTCACTTGGTTAGTTTTTAAAACTCATCTAGGAGCACCAGGTTCCTTGGAGGCACATCCTTAACGCCTGTAACTTTTGTCTGTGTTTTTTGTCTGATGGGTTCAGGTTTTGTAACTCATCTTGTGTTGTAGCTACGACTGTGTTCTCTTTATTTCTAATGGTGAATATTGTGTGTTCTTATTTTAAAACAGAATTTCAAGTTTTTAAATCTTATTTGTGTTTCCAAAGAACCAACATTAGGTTGCATTTTTTCAATTTCCTTTGAGGGATTTTCCCCCCTTGGCTCTGACTTTAATGCTAAGCTTATTTATTTCCGGTCTTTCTTGTACAACTATAAATGCTTAAGTCTATGAAATTTCCTCCAAAGATGGTGCTTGCTGCAACATCCATCTTGTTAGTGTTATGGGATGTTATCACTTTCCTGAGTATCAAGTAGACTCTACTTTTTTTGTTTGGATACTTAATTTTCCCCTTAAGTCAATTGAAGAGTTTTGTTGTTGTTTTAAACTCCTAAGTGGTTAAGTTTTATGTGACTTAAAAATCCTTATTAATTTGTGATGTTACTGCATTTGGTCCTACACCTCTGGGCCTCCGCCCACTCTCCCCAGAGTGCCTACCCCCCGGGCTGGGCATGGGCTCCTCCAAGGGCTCTATCTGAGCCTGATCCTCTTGCCATTAGCACCTATCTGCTGGCGGCTCCCTCCTCCCATCCATCAGGCTGGACCTTCCTCCCACTGCAGAGTGTAGAGCCTGCTTGGGATTCTCTCTCTCTCTCTCTCTCTCTCTTTCTCTCTCTCTCTCTCTCCCCCTCTCCCCCCCCCCACTTGCTTTCTCTCTCTCAGATAAAAAGACAACAAATGGTGACAGATTATTTTTGTCACTGTGTTTTAAAAAAATAAAAATAAAAGTGCCTCTGTCCCCATCCCTGCCTCGCCCCATTCTTGTGTCCCCTGTTGAGTCCTGGGGGCTGGAGCCCTGCTGGGAGAGCTGGAGGTGCTGGTTGTGGCCTCCATGTGAGGACAAAGCGCCTGGCTGCCCAGCTGTGCCATCTCCTGTCCTGGATCAGAGCTGTCGTGGGTCTCGGGGCTGAATGCGACCATGTGTGCCGTGCCCCGGGGTTGAGTGCTGACCTCTTGCAGACATAGTATGCATGAACCGAGTGGAAGACATCCTGGAGCTGGTGGCCGCGGACCACCTCTCTGCCAGGGACAACAAGTGGGTGGTGCAGAAGTACATCGAGACCCCACTGCTCATCTATGACACCAAGTTTGACATCAGGCAGTGGTTCCTGGTCACAGACTGGAACCCCCTGACCATCTGGTTCTACAAGGAGAGCTACCTGCGGTTTTCAACGCGGCGCTTCTCCCTGGACAGGCTGGACAGGTCAGGCGGGGCGCCACTGGGCGCGAGGGGGGTCTGGACGGGTCAGGCGGGGCACCGCTGGGCATGAGGGGTGCATGGTGCGCTCCCGCCAACGCCTGCAGGACATGGGCGGGGTGCCAGGCCACATGTGCCGTCACCCATCACCACCTGAGGCACAAATGAGGGGAAACTGAGGCTCGGGTAGGTTAAATGATCTCCATCCTGAAGGGGCAGGCCCAGGCCGACTGTCCTTCAAAGCCAGTGTGCTGCACGCCCATGATGTGGGTATCTTCTCCAGAAGCACCTAAAAGCACCATTTGCCACGTGCCCACAAGGTGCCAGGCATGGTCTGGGTGTAACGTCTCCACGATGGGTCCAGACCACCCTCGTGACCGCTGCTGCTCCCTCCACTGGAAGGGCTGGGTGGCTGGCTGCGTTCACACAGTGTGCATACCCTGCCTGCCACACCGGCCCTCCCTCTGGATCCTCCCGGCACGCAGACCAGGGCACTTTTGGGGGCTCCCGGGGCACGTCCGCTTGTGCCAGCCCCTCAGATCCCTTCAGTGGTCCCTGCTGGGCCTTCTCTTTGTGAGTCCCAGAAGCCCTGGTGTGGGGGGGTCCTGAAGATGGGCAGGGGGCTGCTGGCACTGCAGGGCAGGTAGGGGTGCAGCCTGTGGGATGCAAGAATGCCTGAGGGGTCCTCCGAGGACCCCAGCCGTGCCAGGGAAGGACGAGGAGTGGAAGCACCTGAGGCAGAAAAGCCGGGACGGTGTGAGCGGCACCCCAGATCCCGAGGCCCCTGGGGGGGCAGGATGTGGGGGAGGGTGCCACGTGGAGGTGCTGGGCAGAGGCTCAGACGTCCAGAATGGGGTGCCAGGTCCACACCTTGCTAGGGTCTCCATGTGGGCAGGACACATGTGTGGCAGGGATGGCGAGGGCCCCTTGGCAAAGCCTCAGGAACATGCTCTCCTCAAGGCAGAGAGTTTCCATGGACTTCGTCCAAGCCAAGCACTTCCCTGCTCTGCTCTGACCCCATTGGGCATGTGGGGCTGGGCGCCCAGGCCTCTTAATCAGGGGCTTTACAGGGGAGTCGTTCAGAATTGGGGAGGGCTGACAGCTGTTCAGCTGATCAACTGGGCCCCCAGGCCCCTCGGCCACATGGAGTCACACCTGGCAGGAGCAGGCTGTTGGGGAGAGGTGGTTCCGGCTGGCAGCTCCGGGAGCGAATCTGTCTGTGCCAGGCCAGGGGTTCCTGTGGATGGGCCCCGAGCTCACTGTGCACAGGAGCCTGCCGGGCCACGAGAGGCCCACAGCGCCCCTGTCAGCCCTCCCACCTGAGCCACCTGGCCCCACCGAGCCCTGAGGGTGGGCCTGGCAGAAGTCTTGCCCTCTCTGAGCCCCATTTCTCCATCCGGAACCATAGCCCTCACCCCAGGCAGACAGGAGATTCCCTGAAATTGTTTCTGATAGGGCATCGCCCAGCCTGGGACGAACAGGCAAAACTCAGTGTCAGCACTGTGGGTCCGCTACCCTAATTCCACTGTTTTCGGGTTGCTAGACCCTTCTGTGTGCCTGTATCCTGTTTCTTTTATCTGTCCTATGGAAGTATGACCTACCCAGGGTCACGGGGACAGGCTTCGCCAGCCAGATCCAGGTGGTTCATCTAGTCCAGGTTATGTGTTTCAAAGCCTGTTTTGAGCAAGGCAAGAGCATCAGTTAATTAATGAAACTTTCACAGAGACTCTTTCTCACTTTGTCTCACCAGACCAGCTCTTCAAGGGCCCCACGTCCATTGCCAGGTGCAGATGGGGAAACTGAGGCTCTGGGAGGTGTTGGTTCCAGAGGAGCCCCAGGAGCTCTCAGAGCCCCTCCAGCAGCCGCCCTGAGCCAGGGGGCAGGGCCGCAGGAGCCGAGTCCCCAGAGGGCAGGGTTGGCGGTGGTGTGGGGGTCGGCGGGGGTGGGGCTGGGGCGCCCATGGCTGGGGGCAGGCGTGAGGGTGGGTGGGGAGGTGTCTGTGCTGGCACCAGGGTCGGTGGGAGCATGAGGGTTTCAGGGGACTGGGTGGCAGGGTCTGGGGTCACGGGCCTGACCGTGGCCTTGCCTCGCAGCGCCATCCACCTGTGCAACAACTCCATCCAGAAGTGCCTGAAGAACGAGGAGGCCCGCAGCCCCCTGCTGCCCTACCACAACATGTGGACCAGCACCAGGTTCCGAGAGTACCTGCAGAAGAGGGGCCGCGGGGCCGTGTGGGCCAACGTCATCTACCCTTCCATGAAGCGGGCCATCGCCAACACCATGAGGGCGGCGCAGGACCATGTGGAGCCGCGCAAGAACAGCTTCGAGCTGTACGGAGCCGACTTCGTCCTGGGCCGCGACTTCCAGCCCTGGCTGATCGAGATCAACTCCAGCCCCACCATGCACGCGTCCACGCCCGTCACGGCGCAGCTGTGCGCCCAGGTGCAGGAGGACACCATCAAGGTGGTGGTGGACCGCAAGGTGGACCGCAACTGCGACATCGGCAACTTTGAGCTGCTGTGGAGACAGGTGGGGGTGGGGGGCGCCGGGGGAGAGGGGGGTTGGTGGGCCAGACACCTGCTCCTGCCTGTCCCTCCGTAGCTGCAGCCCCTTCAGGCAAACTGAGCAGTAACTCAGGACGCCCCCCACCCCCGGGGTACTCACCTGGCTCCAGCCACCTTTGCCACTGGGCCTTGTTCCCTCTCCTCCCTGGCCATCCCCGGCTCTGGCTCTGTGGTCACCGCAGGGAGGCCCCCCGCCTGGACTGCTGGGAGGTCCCCAGACTCCGAATACTAGGCTGTTCCCGTCCAGACCTGCAGTGTCCTCCCTCCTCCCCCCTGATGAAAACCGTGTCCTCCTTCAGGGGTCTTTCCGGGCGCCCGCTCCCCGCCGGGAGCCTTCCTGCAGGCCAGGCCCGCTCACCTTGCCGGGGACTCTGGCTGCCTGGACGACCCTGTGTCCGGGCCTCCTTGCAGGGGACCACGGGGAAGCGCGGCCCGGGCTTCTGCACCCCGCGGGCGCCCCGGGCGCGGGCGAGGGGAGCACGGGGCTCTGGGCGGGGGAGAGGGGGGTGGCGGCCAGGCAGCCGCGGACCCTAACGCCGCCCTCCTCCGCCCAGCCCGCCGTGGAGCTGCCGCCCTTCCACGGGTCCGACCTGTGCGTGGAGGGCGTGAGCGTGGGGCGAGCCAGGAAGCAGATGCCGCCCATTCCCGGCGTTCACTTTCCGTCCGCGCTCGTGGACGCTCGGCCGCTGAAGGCGCGGTGCCCCTCGGCCGTGCCCGGCCTGGCGCCGGGACCCGCGCGCCGGGACCCGAGACTGAGCGCCGCGCCGGTGCTCCCGAGCGCCTTGCCCGCGCCCCTCAGGAGGCCGGCGGGGACGCGCTGCGACGTGCGGTCCGCGGGCGCCGCGTCCGGCGGGAGCTTCCAGCACGCGGGCCGTCGGGGCCCGAGATCCGGCCTTCGCGACGCCGCGTCCAACAGGCGCCCGGGTGCGAAGCCAGCAGGCGCGCGGGCCCTGCCGTCCGTGAAGACGGCGGACGGCGCCCTGTTCCAGCCGCTCGCACCGCCAGGTAACAGCGCGGGCGCGCTGCCCTCGAGCCCCGGGGCCGCTCGCAGCCCCACCCTGGGAGTGGCCGCGGGGGCGGGGTCGCGGGGGCGGGTGGGCGCCGGCCTCCGCGTCCCTCCGCGTGTGGCGTGGTGCGCATCGGGGACTCCGTTCAGGATTCGCAGGGACGGGCGCCCGCGGCCACTGGGCCCCTGCGTTCGCTTTCCCTAGGCTCCCGACGGCGCCGGCCCCGGTGGCCCGCGAGCTCAGGGCGCAGGCAGGCAGGTGTGGGGCGGCCCCGGAGTCTGGGGGGGGGGGGGCCCTGCCGCGTCCGTGCCTCAGTGCACTTCCCCGAAGTGGCCGGAAAGTACGTGCGGTGACAGGGCAGGAGCCAGGCCGCTGCCACACCGCGCCCGGTTCAGCTCCAGAGGCCTTTGCCTCCTGAAAGAGCCCCCAGTGTCGGCACCCGCCCGGGTCTCCGTGTCTGTCTCTCCCCCACACCTCCCTTGCTCCCCACCCCCCTCCCTCCCTGGCACCGAGGGGGCTCGGCCCCGCCCCGCGGCCGCGGGTCGGCTCTCCCCTGGCGCGCAGCTCCCTGGGGGCGGCGACCTTCCGCCGTCTCCGCCGCTCACCCTGGCGGCTGGGGCGGCGCCCGGTAAGGCCGCGCCTGCGGGGCCCAGCCCGCCGCTCAGGGCGGCCCGCCCTCCCGCTCAGCCGCTTGCCTCTTTCCAGACTGTTCGCTGTCACGAGAAAGCCCGGCGCGCAGTTTCCCACAGGCCTCTCTCCGGAAGCGCGGGGCTGGCGGCGCGCGCACGGCCTCGGCTCAGCCCGGCGCCTTGGCTGCGGTCGCGCGGCGCGGCCGACAGGCGGCTTCGTGCCCGAGTGCGCTCGCGACGGGGCCGAGCCGCGAGTCGGGTCGGTGTTCGCAGCGCCCCGCTCTCTAGGGCTGCAGCGAAGGGTCGCCCGCCGCTCGTCCGGCCGCGCCCTGCCCTCACGTGGTGCTCCTTCCCTTGTCTCCGTGTCCAAAGCTCACTCTCAGAAGGACACCGCTGTTGGATCGGGGCCCAGGCCCTCCCTCCAGGGTGACCCCTTACCCGACTGACCTCGTCAAAGGCTATTTCTAAACGATGTCGGATTCCCGCGGTCCAAGCGGACCTGACCTTGTGCGGAGGGGCTCTAGAACCCGGGACACTGGGCCCTGCCTGCGTTCCCCCCGGGGCGTTCCTCCCGCGGCCGCCGGCGCTCGTGGGCACCGTGCCGCGTGCCCGCCAGCGGGCCGTTTGCAGACGCGTTTCCTCTCCTGAGAAGTGCCCACCTGAGCCTTTCGTCCGGTTGTCCTTAGACTCTTGTGCTCTTTCTTCCGGATTTGCAGGAGTGACGTCTATTCTGGGTTCTCCTTTTGCCGTTGGCTGTGTTGCAAATACTGTCCCCCGCTTTGTGATTTGTCTTTTTGCTCCTAGACGTATGCAAAATACGGCAGGCACCTGGATTCTGAGAAACCCAGGCTGGCCGACCTTCTCCTCCACGGCCGGCGATTTCTGGGGTTCGTATCCTTACCCTGAGGTCATGAAGACGATCTCCAGGGGCGTCCTCTATGCTCGCTGCCGTCGCTCTTACATTTCCGTCTTTAACGGGCGGAGGATTGATTTGGCCTGTGGTGGGAGATGGGTGTAATCGCAGTGTTGTGGGGCCACCCACTGTGGCCAGGCCCTCGCCACCCGTCTGCAGCTTACCGCTGTCCCGTCCGGGATGTCCCGCCGTTCTGGCGAGCTCCACTGGTCTGTCCGTCTGCCCTGGGCCAACGCCGCAGTGTCTTCGCCACCACAGCTCTCTAGAACATCGTTATGCGCTTGGGCAAGTCCCCCCAAGCTTGTTTTTCTTCCTCAGAAACGACTCAGCTGTTCTCGACCCCTTTTATTTCCATACAAGTTACAGAACCAGCTTGTCAAGACCCACCAAAAAAAGTAAAATTAAAAAACTATTTTTAAAAATTTTTTAAATTTTATTTAATATGGGGGGGGGGGACGTGGAAAGGGCAGAGAGAGAGGGAGACACAGAACTTGAAGCAGGCTCCAGGCTCCGAGCTGTCAGCACAGAGCCTGACGCAGGGCTCAAACTCACAAACCGTGAGATCATGACCTGAGCCTAAGTTGGATGCTTAAACGACTGAGCCACCCAGGCGCCCCAAATTAAAAGTTTTTAATTGAGATTAAATTCATATATCAGTTTAGGGAGAGCTGATTTCTTTACATGACTGAGTCTTATAATCTATGAACATGGCATGCCTCTCCATTTACGTATCTAATGTTTTTCAGTAAGCTCCTAGAATTTTCTTTGTAATGATTTTGCACTTCAAAAAAATTTTTTTAGTGTTTATTTATTTTTGAGAGAGAGAGAGAGAGACAGAGCATGAAGCGGGGAGGGCAGAAAGAGAAAGAGACACAGAATCCGAAGCAGCTCCAGGCTCTGAGCCATCAGCACAGAGCCCGACGTGGGGCTCAAACTCACAAACTGTGAGATCATGACTTGAGCAGAAGTCGGATGCTTAACCTACTAAGCCACCCAGGCACCCCTATTTGGCACTTTTTTAAAGTTAGACTTAGTCTTGTATGTGTTTTTATTTTTTGTTCTAGGGTAAATATCAAAATTTGTATTTTTTCTACAAATTGTGGCTGGTTGGTAGAAATGGAATTGATTTTTATGAAATGATTTTAATCCAGCCATCTGGCTAACATTTCTATCAATTCTGTTGATATATTTGAAGATTATTTTGGATTTTTCACATATACAGTTATATCATGTGAAGAGTTTTCTTTTTCCTTGCAATCATTATTCCTTTTGTACCTTTTTCTTATTTTATTGCACTGTCTATAACCTATTTAATTCATTCATTTTTCTCATTTCATTGGATCTCAGGTGCATATACTCTGGTTGGTCATAATCCTTGGTTCATGGCATAGTTTCATTGTTTGCCCTTACATAGCCCATTTTTATTTAGATCGTTTTAAAAACATATTTAGAACCAAATGCTGATCTACACCCACCCATCTCTGGCACCCCTGTCTCCCTGCATCTCCCCCTGAGGTAACCATTATCCCTAAGACCACATTTGTCATATCCTTGTTTTCCTTTTAGGGTTGTTGCATCTATATGTATTCTTTAAAAGATTTTTAATTTTAAGCTGTTTACGAAGGGCATTGCACTACATGTCCACCAGATACCAAATTTCTAAAATTCATCTGTGCTGCTGCTTGTTTACTGCAGCTCATTTCTCTGTGTGACTGTTTCACAAGTATTCTTCTGTGTTCCTTTGATAGTGTATTTAGATTGTTTCCAGCTTTTGCTGTTGTTGATCGGGGACTCTCGGAACATTCTTGAATGTGTCTCTTGTACATGAGTGAGTGTTTCTTGTGAGTAGATGCCTCAGAACGGGATTGCCTGCTCGTGGGACATATAAATGCTCGACTTTAGGCCATTTTATGGCCGCCACATCAGCAAGAGCATCTTCGGAAGGGGATGGGAGGGGAGGGGGCAGTGGGAAAATCCATCCGAGGGTGTGTGATCTTTCTAACCCAAGATTTCAAAATGCATCATGATTCCTGTCCATTGGACGGTAAGGTTTATGTAGGTAATCTTGGAAACAATGGTAACAAGACTGAATTGGAAAGAGCTTTTGACTATTATGGGCCACTGCGAAGTGTGTGAGTTGCCAGAAACCCTCCCGGCTTTGTTTCTGTTGAATTTGAAGATCCCCGAGACACAGCTGGTGCTGTCCGAGAGCTGGATGGGAGAGCACCATGTGGCCGCCGCGGGAGCGTGAGACTCTCGAATGGTGAAAAGAGAAGCCAAAATCGTGGCCCACATCCTTGTTGGGGTCGTCGCCCTCGAGAGGAATCTACCACCTCGTCGCAGATCTCCAAGACGGAGAAGCTCCTCCCGCAGCCGGAGCACGTCCCGTTCTAGAGACAGGAGGAGAGAGAGGTCACTGTCTCGGGAGGGAAATCACAAGCCCTCCTGATCCTTCTCTAGGTCTCGTAGCCGATCTAGGTCAACTGGAAGGAAACAGAAGACCAGTTTGCGAGAGGGGTGGTGTACAGGAAATAACTTCATTTGACAGGAGTGTGTGCAGAAAATTCAAGTTTTGCTGGAGACTTCATAAGCTTGGTGCATTTTTAAAATGTTTTAGCTGTTGGCATTGGTCTCTTGGAGCAGTGACACATAAAGCTGTAATTCTTCATGATGTGAACGGATCATATGAGGCACGTAGTATCAAGACTTAGTACTTTACAATGTTCCTTATGCAAAATTGAATTTGCTTCGAAGTTTAGTCTTACGTCGACTGATAATAAACCTCTTAACTCCTGCCCAGCTGCAGCTTGACATTTCATATTATGAGGAAAAAATTGGCAAAAGTTGAATGAAGCGTTTTTCCAGAGCTCAGATACAGGGTGCAGCGGTAATTGGACGAGCAGTCTTAAAAGCTGCTGGGGACACAAGCCAGCAGGTAGAAGTTAAGCTGCGCTGTTACACTAGATTAGAGGTTAAAAAAAAAAAAAAAAAAAAGAATCCAACTAGTCTTCAGACTGGGCAGAGGTGGTCCAGTTGGTGTAGAAGTGAAACTTTCAAGAAAGTTAGTTGACTTCTGATTCAGATTATAAATTCTCACGTGATTGCTGTATATGAAGACACAGCTCTTTGTAACATTTTCTCTGGAAACCTGAAACTACTCAAGATACAATTTCCTGCCAGTTTAAGGGTATATCGTAGAGCTGAACTTTGAATTACTGTGCAAGACTTTTTTTTTTCGTGCTGTCATTTGTATTATGTCTGAGAATCCTTGGGATTAAAGTTTTGGTTACAAATTGCTGTTTAACCTGAAAGCCTGTCTTTTTCTTGCAAAACTAAAATCTGTGAGCTTGGTACCAAGTCCAGGTATAAATAACATTCCCATTGGAGGCCATACTTATATTTTCTTGTTAAGTGCTTTTGAATTAATAAAATATTAGCATAGTTGTGTAAAAAAGTGCTTAACTGTAGGAGGTGTCAACACACTGTTTTCCAGAATGCTTGGAAACAGTCTCTGCTCTCACCAAGAACATATGAGAGAGCTTGTGAATCCATAGAATCAGCAACATTTTTGAGTCATCAGATTTTTTTCATTTTCACCAACCAAATGGACCTAAGAAAGTAGTCTTGTTGTGATCTTGATTTGCATTTCACTGATTGTGTTAAGTATCTCAGTATGCGTTTGTTAATATGTAAATTCTTCTTGGGGGGGGGGAATACCTGTTCATATCTTTTGCCTGTTTTTCTATAGGGTTGTTTATGCTTATAGTATCTATTGTGAACAGTTTCTCCCAGTTCGTAATTGTATTTTCAGTGTTTTAAAGGTATCTTTTGGTGAAAACTGTGAATTTTAATGTGGCCAACGCTATCAATATTTTTTTTAAGTCACTGCTACTTTTGTCATAAGAAACTTTTCCTGGGGTCCCTGCATGGCTCGGTCGGTTAAACATCCACCTTCGGCTCAGGTCATAATCTCACAGTTTGTGAGTTCGAGCCCCGTGTCGGGCTCTGTGCTGACAGCTCGGAGCCTGGAGCTGCTTCGGATTCTGTGTCTCCCTCTTTCTTTCCTTCCCCCACTCACTTTGTCTCTCTCTGCCCCTCCCCTACTTGCTCTCTGTCTCTCTCTCTCGAAAATAAACTTAAAAAATATATATTAAAAAAAGAAAGAAAGAAAGAAACTTTTTCTCAGGGGCACCTGGATGGCTCAGTCTGTCAAGTGCCAGGTTCGTGAGATTGAGCCCCGCATCGGGCTCTGTGTGCTGATAGCATGGAGCCTGCTTGGGATTCTCTCTCTCCCTCTCTCTCTCTGCCCCTCCCCTACTCTCATTCCCTCATTCTCTTCGTCTCTCAAAATAAATAAGCTTTTTTAAAAAAAATTTTTTTCCTTACCCTGAGGTTTAAAAGATTATTTACCTACATTTATTACTAAGAGTTTCAAATTTTGTCTTTGACCTATACGTCCTAACCTATCTGGCATTGATTTTTGAATATTGTGTGGTAAGAATCAAATTTTATCTTTGTTCATAGAAATAGCAACTTTTTTTCATTTACTTATTGAAAAATCCCTTTCTTTCCCACTGCAGACTAACAGCTCACTCTGTGCACATGTAGGTCTGTCTCTGGAGTGTCTATTCTATTCCGCAGATGAATTTGCCCCCCTGCTCCACACCATACTATCTTCACATCTGAGGGGCAATTTGCCTCTCTTGGCCCATCTTCCTAAGGGTTCTGGTCCTTCTTGGATTCACTCCCTTCTATATGAATATCATAATTGTTTTTGTCAAGTTCCACAACAAATCCTATTGAGATTTTGACTGGATTTGCATTGAATCCCTAAATCAATGGAGGGGAAATTGACAAATTAATGAAATCCTATCTTCCTACCAATGAGCATGATCTATTTCTCCATTTACTTATGTCTTCTTTAAACTTTATAATTTTCCCAATAGAGGTCGTATACATCTTTTATTAGATTTATTCTTGTTTCTTGATATTCTGGTAGTGCGGCATGTGGTGTAATTTTCTCATTGCTTGCTGCCGTTATATAGAATGCAACTGCCTTTTATATTTTAATTTTCTATACTGCCACATTTCTAAACTCTCTCATGATTTCTAAAAATGTATATGTATATTCTGAGTTTTCTATGTAGGTAATTGTATATCACGTGCAAATAGCTTTGCATCTTCCGTCCCTCTCTTACTGTCTATAATATCTTTGTCTTGTCATATTGTACTGGCTAGAACCTCCTATACAGTATTGGGTACTATTTTTGAATTCTGGATTTTAAAGTGAATGTTTCTAACATTTCCTCATTGATAATGATGTTTTTCCTAGATCTTTATAAAGTTATGGATATAAATATAAATGTGTAGATACTCTAGCATGTGAAAGAAGTTTCTAATTGATACCAACTATTATTCAAATTCTGTATAATTATTCTAATTTCTTTCTAATTTGTCTTGTATGTAGCGAAATTTCTCAGAAAACATTGTTTGCATCTACGAAGTTATCAAAGGCTTTTCCTCCTTTGTACTATTAAAGTAGTGAATAACATCAGTTGGTTTTTTAACTTTGTTTGATGTTGGATTTGATGTATGGCTAGATTTTTTTTTTCTCACATGTAGTTAAAATTCATTCTCAACCAAAATTTATTCATACTACTATCCTTGACATTTACATCATTTCTAGTTCGGACGATTACAAATAGAGCTGCTACGCATCCTCTTGAGTCTGGTGAACACACTACGCTGTTCTGCACGGGTGGGGTTGCTGGGTCTTGCATTCGGCTGTGGCAGCCCCTCCTGGGGAGCTTCCCGAAGGGAACGTGCCAGTTCACATCCCACACGCAAGGGCGCTCCAGTTGCTCCACGCTCTCGCCAACACTAGCTCTTCTCTTTCTTTTATTCTGGCCTTTCTGGTGGATGAGTAGTGGCTTCACGTCGTGGCTTCCAGCTGCCTGTCCCTGATGACTAATGCAGTTCCGCTCCTTTTCCTAGTTGTGTTCCGTTGGGACAGACGCTTGTGAAGTTGCCAGTTTTGCATTTGGACAGATTTCCTTGTTGCCTGTTCCTATTGGCAGCAGGCCTTCTCTGCGTGTTCTGGAGTCAAGCCCCTTGGTGGGTTTATCTGTTATAAAGACCTAACCAGGTGCCTGGTGGCTGAGTCTGTAGAGCATTGGCTCCTGATCTCAGGGTTTTAAGTTTGAGTCCCATGCTGGGCGTAGAGATTACTTAAAGAAAATAAAATCTGTTGTTGTTGTTGTTTTTCCATTTATTTCCTTTTTCTTTTTCTTTTTTGAGAGAAAGAGAGCACGAGCAGGGAAGAGGGGAAGAGGGAGAAAGAATCTTTTTTTTTTAATGTTTATTTTTTTTGAGACACAGAGACAGAGCACGAGTGGGGGAGGGGCAGAGAGAGAAGGAGAGAGAGAATCCCAAGCAGGCTCTGTGCTGGCAGTGCAGAGCCCGACATGGGCCTTGATCCCACGAAACGTGAGATCATGACCTGAGCCGACTGAGCCACCCAGGCGCCCCTGCCGCTTTAATAGCAAGCACTAAGCAAGCCTGCTCTGGGTCTGGAGGGAGAGGCCATCTCATCCCTCAGGACTGCTCACTGTAGACATGACCCTGAGAAATGGCCCGGGTAAAGGGCGGCCAGGGCCTTGCATTCTCGGCACGCCCAACAAAATGTGTAGGGTGCTCAAAAGACCCATGGAGGACCGTCCCTCCCAATAATCCCCCTGTCCGTCCTCAGCCTCTGGTGAGCTTTGACATGAGTAGCCGCTCTGGCCACTCCGGGTCGTCCGGCCGGCAGAGGTTGCCACCAAATCCATTCAGCTTGTCTGATACGCGTTTGTTTAGGGCTCCAGGTAGCGGGAAGGGGCCAGCCTGCAGCACGGACCTCAGCCGTGTCCACACCCAGGACGCGGCGTGCTGGGAGTCCCACGGGGCACTGGCGGGGCTTCTTTCGGACAGTCGGCAAGTCTGTTACTCACGAGGACCCACACACGGAGTTTAGACTGACCTCTGATCTTTGACGTCATTGCCAACATAGGGTGCAACAGATGGGCTGAAAAGCAGCCCCCACCCCCACCGGAGAAGGCTTCTGTCCACTCAGCCCCCACCCTTCACACACAGCCTGCGGGGCACAGATCGCCCCAGCTGGGATTTGCTGTTCAGCTTGCTCTGGTTGTGCCACATGAGCAGCGGCCGAGACCGCTCCTTGGTGGCCGTGCGTGCCACAACCCAGGGGCCGCTGCTTGGCCGTGCCTCCGGGCCGCGTGCCAGGTCTGCAGGACAGACAGCACCAGACGGCCCCGTGCTGCACCTGCAGGCTCTCAGAGCTCCCTGCAGGGGTGTTTCTGTCCCCCGTCCATGGCCACAAAATCAGTTTCCTTTTCTTCCACCATCCCTTACTCCCTTCTGGAACATTCATCCGAAGGGCCAGGGCTACTGGAGACGGACCCTGTTTTGGTGCTCAAGGACCATGCCAGCCCCACGGGAGGAGAATCCGGGCCGCAGAGCCCGGATTAGGTTTGAATCTCGTGGGCCCTGCTTGGGCCCAGCTGCCAGCGGAAGGTGCAGACACGGGGCGGCCTGCGGCGGCCTCCGGAAGCAAAGACTCTGCTGCCCAGCGAGGACACGGAGGCCTCCCCGGAGGAGGCGAGGGAAGCGGAGCGCGGTCCCAGCACTGACTGCATAGTGCCACACGGATGGTGGGGAGCCGGGGACGCCACCGCTGCTGGTTGCCGAGGTGACAGAAGGCCCGCCGCCGCGCCGGGCCAGGGGTCGGCAGACGGCAGCCCGTTTCTGTATGGCCTGTGAGCGAAGAACGGTCTTTACTTTTGTAAAGGGTTGCAGAAAAGAAAAACAAAAACCAAACCGCAAATAAGGGACATACTTCCGGCTGTCCTGTCACAGTCTGCCGCCCCCTTCACGGATGGCGACCGAAACGCACCATGCGGTCCCCAAGCACCCCTGCCGGCGCCTCGAGCAGTCACCGCGGCCGAGCCGCACGCTTTGTCGCTCGCTCACAGCGGGCTCCGTTCCGGGGCGGGACGTGTCGGCTGTCCCCAGGCCCGGCCACCTGTCGGGGTTTCTCTCGGTTCCGGCACCGCGGCCTGTGAGTCAGGCGTCCGCCGCCAGCGTCCCGCGGGCCAAGCGCTCCGACTCGCGGCGGAGCAGACATTTCCCGCCATTTCCCGTCTCCAGGCGGCAGGTGGCGGCGCGGGAGGGCTCCGCGGGGGGGGGGGGGGTAGCTGCCGCCTTCCGGGGTGGCCCGGCTGCGCCCCGTGACCCCGCCCCGCCCCCAGGCCGTGCGCGTGCCTGGAGCCTCCGGGCACCGCGTCCCTGGGCGACGGCGGGTCGCGGCGCGGGAAGCACGTCCCGTCCCAGCGGCTCTCCCTGGTCCCCGCGGAGGTGCCGGGAGCGGCCCGTCGGCTCCCACGGGAGGACGGAGGGGGGAGGGGGAGACTGCTGGCGCGTGGGCTGGGATCACCTGGCGTCTGCAGATCCCTTAGGGGAGAATTGACGCCTTCTTCACGTCGCGTCTCCTCCTCCTCTGGGCCTGCGGAGGGGGGGGCGTCTGGCG
>CM053571.1:683404-716079 GCA_028646485.1 Cryptoprocta ferox
GTGAAGGAGGGGTGAAGGGAGTGGAGGGGTGAGGGGGTGGAGGGGGGTGAAGGGGGCGGGTGGAGGGGGTGAGGGGTGAAGGAGGGGTGAAGGGGGGCGGGCGGAGGGAGTGAGGGGGTGAAGGAGGGGTGAAGGGGTGAGGGGATGAGGGGGTGAAGGAGGGGTGAAGGGGTGAAGGGGACGAAGGGGTGAGGGGGTGAGGGGGTGAAGGAGGGGTAAAGGGGGCGGGCGGAGGGGTGAGGGGGGCAGGGGGCGAAGGGGGTCTACCAGCCACGGCCGGAGGCGGTCCCTGGGCGAAGCGCCGCGAAGGCGGGGGAGCGACGACTCGCCGTCCGCGGAGGCCGAGGGGCAGCTGTACCGCACGACGGTTAGAACCGAGGCGACAAAAGGGTTTGCAAAGCCTCGCTCCAGGCAGTGGCGCGCGCCGGGCGTTCCCTGCGGAGCGACTTCCGGCAGACGGAGGCCGGCGGGCACCTCTCGGGGAAGCGCCTCCATCGGGGCACAGCCGTGCGCATGCGCCCCGCAGCGCGCCGCACGCCGGAGGGTCCCTCCCGGGTCCGCGCCGGGTGGGCGGCGAGGAAGCCGTTTGCGGGGGGGCCCCGGGGGCCGGCGAAAAGCGAGGTGTCCTCAAAGCCGTTTCCGCCGATAAAGGCCAGAGCGCGGGTGGGGGGGGAGGGGACACCTGGAGCCCCCCCCGTCCCCCAGGCCCGCCCCCACAGGACTCGGGAGGTCTCACACGGTCGCCCCCTCCCTACGACAGACGCGGCTCCGCACGGTCGCCCTCCGGGGCCGTGAGCCGAGCCGCCCCGGGGGGTCGTCCGAGGTCGCCGGGCCCGCCCCCGCAGCTGCTCCCGCTCCCTCCCCCGCCCGCGCCGGCTGCCTCCCCCGCGCCGAACCGCGACCCTCCCCAGCCTGCCCGCGAGACCCGGCCTCGACCCGGACCTCGGAATCGCGTTGGGGGACGCGGAGTGGGGAGGAACGACCACGAGGTCACCTGGCTCCGCCCCCTCCCCCGTCCCCCGGACCGGAGCGCACGCCCCGCCCCCTCCTCCCTCTCCGAGGACGCGCCCCGCCCCTCCCCCGCCCCTCCCCCGCCCCTCCCCCGCCCCTCCCCTTCCCCGGACCCCAGCGCACGCCCCGCCCCTTTCCCCCGGATCCGAGGACACTCCCCCCACCCCCGCCCCTCCCCTCCTCGTCCCTCCCCTCCCCGGGACCCGAGCGCATGCCCCACCCTCTACCCAGGAACTGAGGACACCCCCCACCCTCCCCGCCCGGGGGCGCCAAGCACACGCCCCGCCCCTTCCCCCTCCCTCTGGATCCAGGGACACGCCCCGCCCCCGAGTCCCGCCCCCTTCACCTCCCCTCCCCCTTCCGGGGCCCGAGCGCACGCCCCGTCCCTTCCCCTGGATCCGACGACACGGCCCGCCCCAGCCCCTTCCCCGGGCTCCGAGTACAAGCCCCGTCCCTTCCCCGCCCCCGTCCCGAAACTGCAGGTGCCTCACCACCTGCACGGCGACCACCTGGCCTCGCTGGGAATTGCGGCGACTCCGATCTGCTCTGCTTTCCAAGCTTCTACGCGCACCACAGCCCTGCTCACGGGGTTCCTAGGCCCTCCCCACTCCCCTCACGGGGGAGCAAAGCCCACTGCTCAGTGGGAAGCGCGATCTGTGTCGTCCTCCCCGCCCTCCTCGCTCCGCTTCGGTTCCTGTGACTCTTTCCGTGCCCGCCCCCGGGACTTTGCACTGACTTTCCCCCCTACCACCTTTCCTCTACGCGTGTTGTAAGCAGAAATGCAAATGAAACTTGAATTTTCCTTGCTGTCCAAGTGGGAAAAGACCCTTCGGTCTCCCTTCTCTTAGGGCAGTTCCCCGAGAGACCTAGGAAGTTCTTTCTGTGCCTTTGAGGTGGATGCAAACTTTCCGAAAAGCTATGAACAAGCTTCAGGGCAGTTTTGCCTTCCAGGAATGGTTGTCTTGATAGTCTCAGAGCGACCTATCGGAAATGGAGCTCCCCCCGGGACTTTACCTTAGCCGCCTGGCTCCAAGTCCTAACTAGCTGTCACAGAAATAGGGTCCCTTAAAAAGTTCCCTTGGCATGAAAGGAAATAGCCACCGCCATGACCACCCCAAGCACCGGGTAAATTCGCGATGAACCGTGCTGACGGGGCGCTGTCAGGTCCTTTAAAGAAAGCTTTTAGGGCTGGCTCAGGAGAGCGGGTTGTAGGCTGGGGGCCCAGGCCGGTTCCGAGGACGCTTTGAAAAATCACGTTTTATCGCCGCCGCGAGGCTGCGGAGACGCGGGCCCCTCCGCGCTGCTGGTGCGGGTGCAAACTGGCGCGGCGGCCCCGGAAGCCGCTGTGCAGCTGCCTCGGAAAACTACCAGCAGAGCGCCCCTGCGAGGCGCGCCGGCACCGCGGGGGTCCGGGCCGGCGAGCCGGTGCCGGGGCGCGCGCACCCCAACGCTCACAGCGGCGCTTTCAACAGCCGGTCCGGAGAGGGCCTAACGCCCGTCAGCTGACGAGGGGTCACCAAGGTGTGGCTCACGTACTCAAGGCCGTGAGGAAGGATGGACCTCGAGGGTGTCCCGCTGAGCGAGATAAGTCAGGCGGAGAAGGACAGACCCCGAATGTTTTCCCTCACAGGTCGAACAGGAGACACCTAACGGAGGACGCTGGGGAGGGGGAGTGGGGGGAGAGAGTTAGGGGGAGGGAGGGAGGCAAAGCGCCAGAGACTCTTGAATCCTGAGAACACACTGAGCTGATGGGGTGGGGGAGGGGGAACGGGGGAGGGGCATGGAGGAGGGATGAGCGCTGGGGGTTACATGGAAACCAGCCGGACAACCAACTATATTAAAATTAAAAAAACAATTAAGTCTTTGGGGAAAAAAGTTTTATTGCGGTAAAATATACACAAGGTAAAGTTTTCCATTTTAACAATTTTTTAATGTTTATTTATTTTTGAGAAAAAGAGACAAAGACGGACTACAAGAGGCAGAGGGGCAGAGAGAGAGGGAGACGCAGAACCCGAAGCAGCTCCAGGCTCCGAGCTGTCAGCACAGAGCCGACGCGGGGCTCGAACCCACGGACCGTGAGACCATGCCCTGAGCCACAGTCGGCCGCTTAACCGACTGAGCCCTCCAGGCGCGCCCCCCCCCCATTTTAACAATTCTTAAGTGTACAAGTCAGTGGCATCAAGTACATTCACACTGTTGTGCACCCATCACCACTATTTCTTATTGGGACGCTGCGCATGAGTGGGGGAGGGGCAGGGGGCGCGAGAGAGAAGCACAAGCAGGGTGCACGCTCAGGGCAGAGCCCGACGTGCTGCTCCATCCCACGACGCTGGGGTCACGACCCGAGCTGAAACCGAGCTGGACACTTAGCCGACTGAGCCATGCAGGCGGCCCTATTTCCAGAACTTTTTAATCATCCCAAATGAAAACTCGGTACCCACGAAGCCGGAACTCGCCGTGCCCTCTCCCCCCAGGCCGGGGGCCCTCCGGTCCTCGCGTGCCACCTATGCAGCTCATCCCAGGGGGGTCACAGTCTGTGGCCCTTTGCGTCTGGCTTCTTTCACCGAACCGCGTTTTCCAGGCCGCGCTGTCGCAGGTGTGAGGGCCTCGTTCCCCCGGTGCTGACCAGTACTGCGCGCGCGTCCGCGACCCTCCGTCCATCTGCTCACCTGTCGGCGGACACGCGGGGCGGGCACCGCGCCGTTTTGCGTGCGGAGATCCAGTTGTCCCAGCCCCGTTCGTGGAAAAGACCGTCCTTCCTCCACTGAAACGCCCTTCTCCCCTGTCGCAAATCAATCGACCACATGTACGAGACTTTATTTCTTTTTTCAATGGTGATTGTGTCCTTTTATCGCTGCAGTAGAAGTGAAAACAGACGGAGAAGGCGCGAGCGCCCGCCACTGCATGAACACTCTGGAACAACAGATACGTCCACTGCGGAAAGTTAACGGATTGCGACGCGACCTTATTTCTTGTCGCTCAGTTTCGTCCCGTGGGTCTGTGTCCTAGTGCCAGCACCTTGCGCCCGATTACTGCAGCTTCGTAGTAAGTTTTGAAAGCAGAGAGCGTGAGACCAGCTTTGTTCTTTTTCGGCATATATTTCGTCTATTCAGGTCCTCTGTAATTCCATATGAATCTCCTTTATTATTATTATTTTTTTTAAAGATGTATTTTATTTAAGTAATCTCTACACCCAGGGCTTGAACTCACAACCCTGAGACCAAGAGTCACATGCTCCACCAACTGCACCGGCCAGGTGCCCCTCCGAATGAATTTTCTGATAGATTTTTCTGTTTCTTCAAAAACATCATCGAAGACATTGCTTCGAATCTGTAGGTCACACAGGACGGTCCTGCCATCTTAGCAGCACGAGACCGTACAATCCGTGAGCGCGCGTGCGTCTCCACCGAGGCTGAGGCGCTTCCAGCGGTGTTGGCGATGCAGGCGTCTTCCGCCTCCTCCCTTAACGTCACTTCTAAGTATTCTTTTCTGATGCTACGGTGAATGGAATTGTCTCCTTAATTTCCTTTTGCAATTGTCCTCTGCTAGTGCATATAGATCCAACAGACTTTTTAAAAAAAGTGTTTCTTTTTGAGAGAAAGAGAGAGAGCGTGAGTAGGGGAAGGGCAGAGAGACAGAGGGGGACGGTGGATCTGAAGCAGGCTCAGCGCAGAGAGCCCATTGTCATTGTGGGGTTTGAACCCACGAACCATGAGATCATGACCTGCGCCGAAGTCGGATGCTCAAGCGACTGAGCCACTCAGCCGCCCCCAGATGCAACTGACTTTTGTGTGTTGGTATTGGGTCCTGCGGCTTCGCTGAATTCATTTGTGAGCCCTAAAAGTGTCCTCAGGGGAATCTCTGGGGTTTTCTACATATTGGACCACGTCATCTGCAAATAGAGATCATTTAATTCTTCTCCAAGTTCAATGGCTGTTATATCCATTTCTTGCTTGCTTGCTCTGGCTGGCACTTCCGGTGCTGCGTTGAATGGTGACACTGAGCCTCTTTGTCTTGTTCCTGAGTAAACTTTTCAGTCCTTCACCACTGAGTGCGATGTCAGCTTGTCATATGTGACCTTCATCATGTCAGGGAAATTCCTATTTCTAGTTTATTGAGTGTTTTTATCATGCAAGAGGGTTGGATTTTCTCAAATGCTTTTTCTGCACCACTTGAGACGATCATGTGTGTGTTTCCCCTCATCCTGTAGGTGCGGTGTATCGCTTTGATTGACTTCTGGGCGTTGACTCACCCTTGTGTTCCAGGAGTAAACCCCAACTGATCACGCTGTGTAATCCTTTCAAGGTGCTTCCGAATTCAGTTTGCTGGTGTTTTGTTGAGGATTTAGATACCTATACTCACAAGGGTATTGCACTGTAGTTTCCTTTCGTTTTTTATAAAGTTTATTTATCTTGAGAGAGAGAGTGCAAGGGGGAGGGGCAGAGGGACAGAGAGACAGACAGAGAGAGAGAATTCCAACCAGGCTCCACGTTCGGTGTGGAACCCTACACAGGGCCTTGATCTCATGACCCTGAGATCATGAGCTGAGGCAAAACAAGAGTCGGTGCTGAACCTACCCAGCCCCCCAGGTGCCCCTGAGCTGTAGTTTTATTATAGTGTCTTTCTGGCTTTGGAATTGGTAACGAGTTAGGAATGTTCCCCTTCTATTTTTTGAAAGAGTTTGGGAAGTTAATTCTTCTTAAGATGTTTAATGGAATTCACCAGCGAAGCCCTGGGCTAATCCTGGGCTTTTCTTTGTTGGGAGGTTTTCCATAACTGATTCAACCTTTTGTTTTTTGCATATTCAGATTTACTATTTCTTCTTGACTCAGTTTTGATAGCTTGTGCGCTTCTAGGAGTTGGTCCATTGCATTTAGGTTGCCCTATTTGTTGCTATACAATTGCTTATAGCATGCTCTTATAACCTTTTTTATTTCTGTAAAATTAATAGTAATATCCTCACTTGATTTGTGATTTTACTAATTTGAGTCTTCTCTCTTTTTTCTTAGTCAATCTAACTAAATAAAGGTGTGTTAATTCTGTTGATGTTTTTAATGAACTAACTTTTGATTTCATTGATTTTCTCTATTTTTGTATTCTGTCACTTATTTCCACACTAATCTTTATTATTTCCTTCCTCCTACTAGTTTTGAGTGCAGTTTGCTGGGTTTTGCTTTTTTTTTTTTTTTTTTTTTTGTTCCCAATCGTGGCCTCTACTGGAGGAAATGCATATTTACATTTAAGGAAATTTCTATTATGTCCCTGAATGATCACAGAAATAATAGAACCGGAAATTCAGTGGCCACATGTAACAAGAAATAAAGACTTTGCAGAAATAGTTTGGTAAAGTCACTAAACAAATGGAAGATTAGCCTTCAATAAGCAAAACTCAACAATTCATAAGGAGCAAAGAGAGTGTGGTCTTTTTTTTTTTTTTTTAAGATTTTTTAAGTAATCTCTGTACCCAGTGTGGGACTTGAACTCACAACCATGAGATCAAGATACGCATGCTCTACTGACTGAGCCCCCCAGGCACCCCAGGAGAATGTGATCTTCAGAATTACATTACACTCAGAATGTTCAGTCTTCAATAAAAAAGTACAAAGTATTCCAAGAAACAGGAAATATGGTCCATTCCTAGGGGAAAAAGAGAATTATACAGAAACCAGCTCTGAAGAAGTCGACACACACTGGGATTAATACACAGAGATGTTAAATCAACATCTTTAATTTGTGTAACAGGTTAAAGGAAATCAGGGGAACAACTACGAACAAAGAGGGAATGCCAGTAAAGACAGGAATTGTGAAAAGGAACCAAATAGAAAATCTGGAGCTGGAAAGTACAACGGCTGAAATGAAGAATTCACCAGGGAGATTCTACAACACATTTGAGCATGCTGAAGGAAGGATCGGCAAACTGGAAGATGAAGCCATTGAAATCACCCAGTTTGAGGAGCAGAAATAAAAAGAATGAAGAAAAACGGAAGGGCGAGGGGGACCTAGGGAACGCCATCAGGACTACTAGCATACACATCATGGGCATCCCAGAAGGAGAAGAGAGAGAAAGGGGCATACAAATATTTGAAGGAATAATGGCCCCAAACTCCCCAAATGGGATGAACAATATGAATCTGTATATCCAAGAGTCTCAGCAAATTCTAAGCAGGATAAAGTCAAAGAGGTCCTCACTAGGACACATTCTAATCAAACTATCAAGGGCCAAGGTCAGAGAGAATCTTTAAAGCTGAGAGAGAGATACTGACTTGTCACATACAAGAGATCCTCAATAAGGTTTTAAGCAGATTTCTCATTAGAAGACTTGGTGACCAGAAGTCAGTAGAATGACATACTTAAAGTCATGAAAGATAAAAATGAAACCTTGTCAACCAAGAATTCTGTATCCAGAAAAACTATCTTCCAAAAACAAAGGGAAAAGTGAGATATTTCCCGATAAATAAGATCTGAGGGAGTTCATCGCAAGTAGACCCGTTGTACAAGAAATGCTAGAGGGTGTCCTTCTGGCTGAAGTGACAGGACACTAGACAGTAACTCAAAGCTGCATGAAGAAGACGGGACAGGGGGCTGCAGAGAAAAATATACAAGCTGGCAGTCCTGCAGTTTTGTTTTGTAACTCCTCTTTATTTTCCTACATGATTTAAAAGGCAAATGCATGGAGCAATTGTTATAAAGCTGTCGATGGGCACACAGTACCTATCTGTGGCAACAATGGGAGAGGGAGGAAGATGTATAGGAGCTGGATGTTCATATACTATTGAGACTCAATTGGTATTCTTTAAACTGTGGTGTTATAATTTTAAGATTTCAATTGTAACTTTCAAGGAAACCACTGAGAAAATACTGAAAAGAATATACATAAAAGGAAAGAAGAAGGAAATAAAAATGGTACCATACAGAAATCAACCAAATGCCCAAAAAAGGCAGTAGTGGAGGAAATAAGAAGAAAAACCATATAAGACAGAGAAAACAAATGACTAACTGGTAGAAGTAAATCCTTCCTTTTCAGGAAATCTCCTTAAATGTAAATGGATTAAACTCTCCAATTAAAAGGCAGGGATTGGTAGAGTGCAGAAAACAACATGATCCATCTGCTACATGCTGCGACAAGAGTCTCACTTAAGACAAAAACACACAAAGAGTTGGAAAGTCAAAGGATGGAATAAAATATTCCATGCAGGGATGCTTGGGTGGCTCAGTCGGCTAGCCATCTGACTTCAGATCAGGTCATGATCTCACAGTTTGTTAGTTCGAGCCCTGTATCCATTTTCAGAGCAGAGCCCGCTTTGGATCCTCCGTCTCCCTCTCTCTGCCCCTCCCCTGCTCATGCTCTCTGTCAAAAATAAGTAAACACTTAAAAAAAAGAAGGTATTCCAAAGAGAGCTGGGGTGCCTATTTTATGATCACACGAAATAGGCTGTATGTCAGGTGCCCTTTGGACAAGTTATCAGTTCTCGGGATCAGGTATGGGATGGGTTGTACCTGCCTGGCTCTCATACGAAAGGGTGAGGTTTCTGCCTTGCAATCTCTTAACGCTTATTCAACAGCAAAAGTGTTTGATTCTTCCCAGCCTCTGCGGAGAGGACTCACCGGGCTGGCAGGAGGCCGTGTCCTCTAACGCCCTCGTCTCCTTGTCTTTGCATGACACCCACCGGCCACTCTGCCCCCAGGACCAGCTCCTTCCCTTATCCGGCTGTGCCTTTTCTTTCTGAGTGCCCTTTCACGTCCTACATAATGTACTCATTGTTTTATGTTCTTGCTCCTCTGCTCAGGCAGGGACCCGCGTCTCTGTTGTTCACTCAGGGAGTAGGCACACAGCAGTCACTACAGAAGTACTGGTAAATGAATGAATGTCTAATAGGCAGCTCCGACTTACCATGTCCAAACACTAACTATAGCTGCTGTGTCCCCTGTTCAGCCCGTGGAGCTCTGCCCTCCAGTCACTGAGGCCGAAACGTTGGTCATTTTTGCTCATACCCATGGTGCCCAGGCCGGATATCCCATGGCCCCACCTGCCTGTCAGGTCCCACCTCTCACCTGTCAGATCCTGTTAGAACCAGGCGGCTCGTGACCCTTCACCTCTGCAGTCTCAGCTCACACGGCACCAGGACCATCCTACTGAACATGGCGCCCTCTCCCACACTTCCTGCCTGCTTTCCCCGCCTCCTTCTCCCCAGCCTCAGCCTAGCGCAGGGCACCCCGTATAATTTATGTATTTAGTGGTCTGTCTCTCCCATGCAAAAGTCAGTTCCTGGGAGGGCGACCAGTGGTCCCCGTTTGCCTGGGCCTCAGGGCTGAGACTCCTGACCCGATCAGCCCTTCAGTCCAGGGCAGACCCAGGCTTGGTCCCCAGCTGCAAGGGCGGGGATCTTTGTCCATGTTACTTCCTGATGCTGGGTCAGTGGGGCACCCAGTGGGTACTCAGCACCTGCTTGAGACATGGATGCATGAACGAGGACACAGATGTCCCAAAGGCTCCCTGTGGTTCAAGTGTGAGCCCTGGGATGGGTGACCTAGCCACCTGCCTTTAGTCCTCCCCATCCTGGGGCCTGAGTTCCTCAGCATTTTTCTCCTGGGCAGGAGTGGCCTGGGGTGGGGATGGTATTTCTGGCTGGGGTGGGGGAGCGTGTCACTCACTGGGCAAAGCAGGCCTGCAGGCCAGGGGGCGCTGGGTGTGGTCCAAATCTTGGCTTGGAGGTTGGATCTCTGAGCGACACGTGGACAGTGGGAAGCTGTGGCCGGAGCATGCCCCCCCCCCCACTTCCTTACAGCCCTGACTGTCCTTGACAGGCACGCAGTCATAGCCTCTGTTTGGGCCTCAGTTTCCCCCACCCATGAAGGCCAGGGCCACAGCAAGTCTTGAAGGAGCCTGCACCTGGTCTGCTCCCGCAACCCCTCCCTCTCCACCCCAGGCAGGTAAGGATTTCGGGGGGCAGCTGGGGGTCAGAGCCGGGGTCTCTGCATGGCCAGGGGCTCCTGGGTGGCCCCAGTGAGGGGAGCAAGAGCTCAGGGCACGGGCGGCACAGCGGTGACCAGACCTCTGGTCCCCCTCCCTGCCCTGCGCCTTGACGGGGAGGGGGCACCGCGGGCAGACAAGGGCCTCCAGAGGACCCCACGCCCCCAAGAGCCGGGCACAGCGAAAACGTGGTGAGCGCAGAGCCCCGAAACCCTGGCCTGGGATAGGAGTGGGTGGCCTGGGACCCGAGGGTGAGGCCTCTCTGCCCCTCCATCCTCCAGCGTCCCAAACCCCTGTCAGCTCCTGGTTTGACCCGGACTCTCGCGCCCCCTTTACTGGACGGCACTGGACGCCGGAGGGTGGTTTCAGGGAAAGGCGCCCCTGCTCTGCCCCTTCAGTCCTGGGGGCGGGTTTCTGGGCTGAGCGCCCCCAGGGGACGCCCCTCTCCTCCCACACACGGCCCTGCCTGGTATTGGCACCCCCAGCCTGTGGGGGGGTCCTCCGAAGACAGCCTGGGGGCCGTACGTGGTGGAGGCGTGGGGAGGGGCAGCAGGCTCAGGCAGCCCCGCTCCGCCCCATTGTAACAGGTACCCCCGCGCCCATAATCCTCCCCACCCTGCTTGCCCCAGGGGGTTACCTCGCCCTGCAGATCCTACGTCTGTCCTCAAGGGAAGAGGCGAGCTAGGTGGACAAGTGTTTACTTGGTTTGCACACCCCTAGTCTGCTGCGGGCAGCGCCCCCCCCCCCACCCCGTCAAGGCGGGAAGGGGGTGCGGCAGGGCCCGGCTCGGGAGGGGGTGTGCATTTGAACATGGCGGCACAACGGGAGGCCAGGCCCGGGGCGCCTGTCGCGGGGGCACTGTGGTCAGGTGGGCCTGGAGCCGGACTCCAGATGTAGGAGGGGTGGCCTGGCGGTCCTGTGGGGCACATCTGCTGGGCCGACCGCTGGGCGACCCTGGCCCCGGGTGCGGAAATCACGCTGTAGGGCCAAGGGTCCCTCTGTGGTCCTTGAGCACAGATGGCACGTGGTGGCCCTCGATGAGAATGACACTTCTGAGAATGGCACTTCTTGGCGGGTGGCTCCTGAGGCCACAGGAAGTGACCATCCTTCGCTGGACTGGCTGGGCTGTGGGAGGTGACCTGAGCTCTGGGAGGGTGCGTGCAGGGGGCGGGGTGGAGGCTCAGCCTGGGCAGTGGGGGCCCCCAGCGCGTGGACAGTCGGTGTGGGAGCGCTCTGCGCAGGAGCTGGGGGTGGTCCTGAGCCAACAGCCTGGTCAGCCGCAGCAAGGGGTCACACGCTGCTCTCCGGGCCCTGGGAAAGCTCTGGCAGCCACCAGGCAGGGGCCAGGGGTGGTGGCCTCGACCACGGGTGGTCCAGCAGGAGCACGCACCAAGCTGAGACGGGACAGGTCAGAGGCAGGCCAGCCGGGAGACAGGCAGCCCCCCCCAGTCATTCCGGAGGCCTTCAGCAAAGGGGTTCAGGAAGGGGCTGAAGGTCCTTCTGACCCAAAGCCCCCGGCCCGGCTTGAGAGCCCCCAGGGAGCCATGGGCGGCTGGGGAGATGGAAGGTGGCCGGCCCCACAGCCCGTGTCCAGCTGAGCCACCTCCGAGTTCTGAGGCCTGGCTTTTGCTGCCAGAGGCTTGAGGGCCCAGGTGTGAGCTGGCCTTCTCGGCACCCCAGGGCACTTGCTTGTGCTCCATGAGGCTCCCGGCCTCAGGCGGCTGTCCCCTGGGTGGCAGCTGGAAAGAGAGGAATGGGAGTGCTGGTTCAGTCTACACAATACCGACCTTGTCTGGGGCTCGGCCTCCTCCAGCTCACCCTCAGCTGTGTGGCAGGAGGAAGGAGAGGGAGCTGTGGGCTCCAAATGCTCCAGGCTCACTGGGCAGCCCCTTCCAGGCCCTTCCAGGCTGCCCGTCCTGGAGAGCCAGTGGCTGGCAGCAGGCACATGTCCTGTCTTCGGGGGCAGTCCACCTAGACCCCAAAGCAGCCCAGGCTCTCTGCTCACGGGCCGGTCCCTGGGACCCTGGGACTCACCCAGTGTGGCATGGAGGTGCTGGCAGTGGGTGGGGTCGGCTACCCGGTCACCTGGCTGGCAGGTGGTGGAGCCCCGCTCCAGACACAGGCCCTCGGGGTGACGATCACCCCTTTGGCCTGTGATCTGCTGGAGGGGGTCTTTGCTGAGCAATGGAGACCCAGACTTGGCTGAAAAGCTCCTCTGGGGGCTGGGAGGGGTTGGGGGATACAGGTGTAAGAGGCCTTGCCCAGGACACTGGCTTCGGGAAGGGTGTGAGCCGCCCGGATGCCTGGGTGCTAGCCCGCCCCTCCCCACCTCGCTCTGCCTCCAGGACCCACACCGCCCGCTGTCTGCTGAGCAGCCAGTAGGGCTGCGACTCGTGCAGCTGGCGAGGCTGCTCCCGCCTACATCCCGGTGCTGGCGAGGCCCCGCAGGCAGAGGCCACCTTCCTGGGCCACACCCAGGACCCACGCGGTTTGCTCTGCCTCCTGCTAAGCCCGAGATCCCAGGAGTCTGGGCCTAAGCAGCCTGGGTGGGGGAAGGTGGGCTGACGGACGTCCCAGGTTCCCCGACAGTTGGAACCAGAGCCCTGGCCAGGGGAGGTGGACACGCAGGGAGGAGGAAGCAGCACCGCGGGTGCCCAAGGAAGGACCGCAGGGGTGGGCCAGGTCCCTACCTCTGTCCGGCCTGTCCTCGCCCTGGCTCAGGAGCCTGGCCTGACTCCAAGGCAGGTGGCCCCTCTGTCCCCCACCGGCTCCCGGTCTCCCGAGCGGCGCACAACACCCCCACCCTGAGAGTGGGAGACAGGGCCCAGCTCCAGGCTGAGGCCGGGGTCCAGCGCTGGCCTCCTGCTGCCCATGAGCGTCCACTCCCCCCGCACCCCTGTGGCCTGAGCCCCAGTGCCGGCACTCACTGCACTGAAGGTCACACAGCTGCTGGGGGGCGGAGAAGTGCACGTCAGTCCTCCAGCCCTGCAGGTGGAGGGGGTGCTCGGTCAGCCTGCGGCCCCCTCCCTGCACCCTGACTGCATCCCCCAGAGCGACAGCCTGGAGAGGAGCCTTGGGGGGGGCAGGAGCTCCCCTGGGCCGATGACAGGGAAACAGGTCTGGGACTAGAGCAGTGGGTGGGGGTGGGGAGGGGTAGTACCACCCACCTGGATGCAGGTGCCGGTGTCACAGGCCTCATCCCTGGGAACGTCCACGAAGGCAACTGCGGGGTCAGCCATGAAGTCGCCCTGGGTTGGGAGAGGAGTAGGTCATAGGAAGTGGGGGTGGGGGGCAAGACTGGCCATACTGTGTCCCTGTGGCGCGCGCACACACACGTGTCAGCGCCTACACAGCAGAGTGGCCCTGCAACTGTCCACACCGGGTGGCCTCCAGGGGCTGACCCAGGGCAGTGAGGGGGTCCACCCCCCTCCCCAGCAAGGTGCCTGCCCTACCCGGCTCACTGAGGCTGGAGGGAGGGGCGTGGCCTGGAGCGCTGGGCCACAGGCAGGGGGCCACGTCTTCCTTTGGTGACACAGGTGCACCCTGAAGCTGGCAGCGCTGGGCGAGAAGAAGGTGACCCGGAGGTGGCCCTGAGACGCCGCTGGCTGGACGGTCATCTTCCAGGCTGTGGGGTGGAGGGTTGAGGCCCACCAGCCCCCCCCCACTTCCGCTCCCCCTCTCACTGACCCAGTACCCTGTCATCCTGCCTGCCTGGCCAAGAGGCATCTATAGGAGCGAAGAAAAGGGCGTTATTTGCTGCATCCGCACAGCAAGGGCCCCAGGCCAGCCCCCCTGCCTGGCGGCCCCACCCAGAGCTCACCTGGGAAGCGACGCTGTTGGAAAGGGCACCTGACCCGCAAGCCCAGGCCGGTGGAGAACTGCGGAGAGGCCATGAGGGGTGAGGCTGTGGCCTGTGGGGGGCGGCTGGGGGCTCGGCGGGCTGGGCCTCCCTCCTCCCCGCAGAACCCTTGGGCGGCACCCGCTGACAGCCCGGGGGCGGGGCAGAGGGGTCACTGGGAGGCTGGACCCCAGGGCCGGGCGAGGTGTGGGAGTGAGCGTGGCTGCGCGTCCCCTCCGGCCTCCCTGCTGCGTCTCCCAAAGTGCAGGCGCCCGGCGCTGGGCCCCGGCCCCTCACCTTCAGGCAGAGCTGGGGCTGCGTGTCCACCAGCGGGTACTGCACCTGAGGGGGGGCTCAGGTCAGGCCCTGGCCGTCCGTGCCCACCCCCGGGCCCGCGCGGTGGGCACTCACCCTGCCTCGTGCGGGCCGGCCCGAGCGCTCCAGCTCGTGGCATCGGGCCCCGGGCTCCGGGCGCCAGCACAGGCTCACGTGGGCGCTCACGGGACAGGCGGGCTCCCAGCTCAGCGCCTGGCTCCCGGGGTGGTAGCGGATGGCGTCCCACAGCGGCTCCGTGTCTGCAGGGACCCCCCCCGGGGGGCTCCAGTCAGCCGAGCCCAGCACCTGCTCCCGGGACCGCTGGGCCACGGCGAGACTCAGGTGCAGTTTCGCGGCAGGTCTCGGGGTCCGGCCCAGGTGCGTGCGCGTGTGCGTGCGTGCGTGCGCGTGTGCGTGCGTGCGTGCGCAGTGTCAGGGAGCGGAGCCCAGCGCGGGGTAACCCTCCTCCACCCCTCAGGCGGCCGCTCTCAACAACACTTGCTTCTTCCGGGTGAGCCGGCCCGGGCACGTGCACACGCGTACACCGCTGCGCGCATGCGGGCACACACACACGTGCGCACACACATCTGCAGATTCTGCCACTGAAAGGGCCTGCTTGGGACACACCTTTGGCTACGTGTTGTCCGAAGCAAGCGCAAGGACCTGGGCCGGCGGCCCCCCCCCCCCCGCCAGGCCCCCTGCCAGGCCCGCCCCCCCGCCCCTCGCCGGCCCCCTACTCCACACCAGGGGCACTTGCCATTTTCGAACGGACAGGCCTGCATCCGCACTGCGTCAGGGGTCGCAGCCCAGCCCTGCGGGAGGGGCCGGGGTCAGCGCAGGTCCTGCCCATCCCTCTGTCTCCTCCCAGCAGTCAAGGCCACACTCTCACTGACCTCAAGGCACAGGCAGGGCAGCTCTTGGCTGTAGGGCAGAGAGACGGCGCGGGAGACCCCGTTCACGGTCACCTGCAGCGGAGCGGAGGCCTCAGGGGCTGGGGGCCGGTGGGTGGGCATGGCCTGGGCTGGGACCGGGCCTGCCAGGCATGGGCGAGGTGGTGGGTGGGGCCTGGGGCTTGTGGGGCGTGGTCTGGGGGGGAGGAGCCGGGCTCGGGCGTGGGGCGGAACTTGGGCCTGGGGGTGAGTGGTCTGGGCCCGGAGGCGGTGTCCGGGATGCGGGGTGGGGGGTGGGGGTGCTGGGCTCACCCGCACTGGGGCGCCCACGTCCTCACAGGCGAACCACTTCAGGCAGAGCCGCACGTAGTAGTCGGAGTCCCCGGGGGCCTCCGGTACTTGTACCAGAATGACCTTGCGGCCGCGGTCCACCCAGTAGGAGAACTTCCCGGCTACAAAACGGCGGCAGGCGGAGGCCACGCTGGGACTAGAGGTCACTGGACACAGGTCCCCACCCCACCTGTCCTGAGCGCCGCGAGGTGGCGACCCCTGCTAGACCCAGGCATTTGGGAATCGCCCACCTGGGGACCCATCATGATTTCCCAAGTGGGGCGGGCAGAAGATCTCAGTGGGAGGGCGGGTCAGTGCCCTGTAGCAACCTAAGGGGCTTCCCAGGGGCTGCGGGGCTGTCGTCCCACCTGGGGAGGGGGCCTCACCAAAGCAGAAGGGCAGGTTCCTCCCCACGTCTTTGTCTCTGCAGTCTGCAAACGCATAGGCAATGGTGGGCCCAGCCTCTCTGTCCCCAGGAGCCGCACCCCCATTTGGGCCTCTGCCCTTGTGCTCTTCAGAAGTCCCGCATCTTCAGGGAGGCGGTGACTCCGAACTAAGCCAAAGGTGCTTGCTGGGAGCTGTCCAGCATGGGACCCTGCCCCCTGCCTCATGTGTCCCACCCCTAGTCAGTCCCTAGACGCCAGAGGCAGCCGGGCCCAGGCCAGCCCCATGGGCTCCCACCTTCCACATGGTATTGTTGGTCCAGCTGGATCCCACAGAAGTGGGGGACTGTCCTCAGGGTGACGTAGAGGCTCTGAGCCACGCTCACTTCGAAGCAATCAAAGTGCACCTGGAGCTGGGCAGGCACAGGTGTGAGCCAGGTGGACCTGGGGCCTCTAACTACCCATCCCCGGCCAGCTAGCTCCACCTCGCACAGCTGGAGCCCAGCAGAAGGGGTGCCCATTCCTTGGGCACGGGGTGGGTCAGGTGTCAAGGAAGGGAGGGCAGCCAGGGACAGCCAGGGGACAGCTGCTCCCGCCCACCAAAGGCTTGGGGCTGCTGGATCAGCAGGTCTGGGTCAGGCGCCGGCCTCACCTGCTGCCCCACGTGCAGTCGGCGGGAGGCCCTGGAGACCCGCACGCTCTGACACTGTGTCTCCTGGGTGTCGAGGCTCATGGAGCAGGCCTCCAGGCCCCGCAGGCTCTCTGGGTGAAGGGAGGGACCAGGCAGGGCTGGTCGGATGGGGCAGCGAATCCTCTCTCTGTGATGTGCAGCTGGCAGGGCCCCCCTGCCCCCTCCCCCGCCCCTCCAATTGGTGTGGCGTTAAAGGAGCCCCGGAGCCCGCCACCAGCCACCCGGTGTCCTGGGCGTTCCCACCCTCTCAGGCAGCACAGCCCCGGGGCGCTCTCACCGTGCAGCCTGAGGGAGGCCTGCACGCGCAGCAGCAGGGAGCAGCCATCCTGGGGGGCACACCTCATGGCAGTGGAGACCGTCAGGGCCTCCAGGACGGACCTGGACATGGACCTGGGGGACTGCCGGCAGAAGCTGTTAAAAATACTCCCTGAGGAGGAGAGAAGGAGGTGAGCGCCACGGGGCTCCCCAGCACCCAGGTAAGGCTTTGTGGGTGCCCGGCCTGGGAGAGAGCCCTCAGAGTGCATGTCTGGGGAGGGGTCCTCACTGTCTTGCCCCATCAGGGAGCTGCCCCCACACCGTGAATAATGGACCCGCCCCTGAGCCAACTGTCTGTTGGGGATCAGGAGAGGGGCCAGGCCCGGGGAGCAGACCCCACCTGGGCACGGGTAGCACCTGCCGCACCAGGCCCGCAGGGGTGAGCGGAGCCTGCCTTCTCATAAGCCGGCAAGCCCCAACGCCTGTCTTCAAAGATGAGCAACCGAAGAGGCCTGCTAGGGGCACTCGGGTCATGACCCCATCATGCAGCCTCGGGCTCTGGTCACAGGCCAGCAGCTACCCTGGTGCAGGTAGGACTGGCCCGGGGGCGCTGGCAGGCCTGGGGTCTCACTTCCGGCCACTGTGGCCTTCGCTTGGCCAGACTGACAGCGGGGACTTGAGGGATAGTGGAGTTAGTTCTGCACGAGCCGTGGAGCCCTGGGGAGGCCTGAGCCCCACAGAGTCGCCGGCCCAGGTGCCCTCCTGCACGCAGGGCTGTAGCTCGTCCGCAGGCATGAGAGATGGCGTTCAGGCCTGGTGCCATGTGAGGCGGAAGAAGTCACCCCGCGGTGGGGCCGTGTGTCCAGGAAGGGGAAGGTGTGTGTGCTCAGTGGGCGCCTCAAGGGCTCAGAACTCCCAGGGCCCTCAAGGGGCATGTGAGGAAGGCGTCACTGGGGACAGAACTCAAGGGCAAGCGCAGGCACCACAGCCTGTCAGACCAGGAGGAAGTGCTAACATGCGAGTCAAGCGGGGAGCAGAGGACGCCTCTGCGCTGAGACTGAGGCAGAAGTGCACGCTCCTCAAAGGCCCTGGGCACTCGAGGACTGAGGCGCTGACCTGAAGGCACCGAGCAGCCATCTCTCCCCACGCCTGGGGCCACAGGCTGTTTCTGCTCAGGGACCTTCTCCAGATGGAATGCAAGCAGGTGGCCTGTGGAGAAGGCAGGTCTTTGCAGGAGAGCAGTGGCCCGGCCACGGGGGGCACGGACGGATATGCTGTCGTAGGTAAGGCACTTGGAGCCTGTCACTCAACAGCCCGTACTGACTGGCTTCGGAAACAGGCTCCACAAGATGAAGATTTCTTTCATGGGAAAGAAATCCAGATCTATGGATCCCACTGTGGCCAAGACAGAGTCATGGAGGTCAGGGCTACCCTCTTCCCTCACACAGCCTGGAAAACCAGACAAAATACATGGAGCAATGGTTTCATGGCATGATATGGGGAAATGAAAGAGGGTGATGTCCTTGACACAGGGGACACATATGTGAGTTCCACAAATGTGTCAGTGTCTTGAGAGCTTTTTCAGGCTGTGGTGGAGGGAGGGGCTCAAGGGGAGCCTGGCACCCTCCCTGAGTTGAGGAAATGGGCAGAGAGCTGAGCTGACCAAAGCACCAGCACTAGCAGGATGGAGTGTGAGACAGGAGAGAAGGCTTTGGGAGAACCGAAGAGAACATTCACCCTGCCAAGCACAGTCAGCTCACGCATGTGAAGGAACTACTGGAGGCAGGGAAGGAACCCGCTCAGAGGATCTGAGGGAAGAGTGTCCTGCACTCGTGTGGGGCCGAGAATAGTCCCTGTTCTCAGCCAGACACTGGGTAGGTACCACATATGCAAGAGCCTCAACAGAGGATAATTAGCCCCAGACTGATTGCTGCTCTCATTCTGCCCAACATATCTTAAAAGCAAGACCCCAAAAAGTTTAAGCTGTTTCCAAGTAACTTAACTGTATTCCAGGAAGGCCTCAACAATATTTGTAGGAACAAAAATATATATCCAGCACACAACAGAGTAAAATTCACGATGTCTGCCATCCAATAAAAAATTACAACACCCGGGGCGCCTGGGTGGCTCAGTCGGTTAAGCGTCTGACTTCAGCTCAGGTCATGATCTCACAGTTCGTGGGTTCGAGCCCCGCATCAGGCTCTGTGCTGACAGCTAGCTCAGAGCCTGGAGCTTGCTTTGCATTCTGTATCTCCCTCTCTCTCTGACCCTCCCCTGCTCACACTGTCTGTCTCTCTCTCTCAAAAATAAATAAGACACTAAAATTTTTTTAAAAAATAAAAAAGATTACAAGACATGAAAAGAATCAAGAAAATACAATCCATAATGAGAATAATCGATTAATTGAAACTGATACAGGTGTTAGAATCGATAGTCAAGAACATTAAAACAATTATTATAACTGTATTCCATATGCTCAAAAAGATCATTATAGCATGGAAGAATAGGTAGATAAATCTCAAATCCAACTTCTAGAAAAAAAATACAATGTCTGAGATGAAAAATACATCAGATGGGATTAAGAGCAGATTAGACATTGAAGGAACAGAAGATTGGGGAACCTGACACAGAGATAGGAGATACCCAGATGTAAATGGATGGACATGATGCCGATGACGGTGTTACGGAAGCACTGGCAGCACAACTTCAGTGACCGAATGCATTTGTGATTAGAGTCCCTGGAGGGAAGAGGGAATGAAAGAAAAAACTTGAAGAAACGATAGATATCTCCCCAACTTGATGAAAACTGTAGACTCACAGATCCAAGAAGCTTGGTGAGCACCAAATGTAAGAAAGATGAAAAAAATTATGAGGCACACCATGATCAATTTGTGATAAAGGGAATATTGTAGAAGCCACGAGAGGAAAAAGACACACATTATGTGGAAGGAACAAAGGGAAAGACAATGGCAAGTTTCTGGTGGGAAGCATGACAAGCAAGAAGGGAGAAGAGCCTCCAAAGTGCCAAAAGACAAACCTGCCAACCAGGAGCGAGATCTCTTAAAATGAAGGGTAAATAAAGACCTCATACATAGCTGAAGGAATTCCTCATCAGAAGACCCAAACTACAAAAAAAAAAAAAAAAAAAAGTCCCTTGAGTAGGAAGGAAAATGGGAATAAATGGAAAAGAAAATCAGAAATAGTAACCATGTGGTAGATACACAAGATACTGTCTTATTATTTAAATCTATTTAAAGGACGACTGACCCTTTAAACAAAATAATAATAATGATGCACTGTGGGGTTTAGAACAGGTATAGAGGGGAAAGGTGTGACTCCAACAGCACAAATGCTCAGAGGGCAGAAGTGGAGCTGCCCTAGGGTGGGATCCTAGGCCATTTGTGAAGTGCTACGTTATCACTTGAAGGGAGGATAGAAGGAGGTAAAGATGTATATTATAAATGCCAACCAAAAAAATCCAAAAAACAAAACAAAAAAACATCAAAGCAATCACTAAAATACCAGTTTGAACTATTAAGTCAACTAACAAGATAAAATGAAATCACACACACACACACACACACAGAGAAATAACTAAGAAGGCAGAAAAAGAAAAGTTAATGAAGAAGAGATGGAACAAATAGGAAGAAGATCAACTTAAACCTAACCATGTCAATAATCATATTAAATGTAAATGATACCATAGTTAGGCAAAGATTTTCAGACTGTATAGGAACACAAGACCCAACTCTAAACTGCTTATAAGAAATACACTTTAAATAGAAAGACACAAATGCAAAGACATCGCATGCTAATGCTAATCAAAAGAAAGCTGGAGCAGTTGCTACCAGACAACATGGATTTCATGGCAAAGAATATTATCAGGGATAAGGATATTCATTTCACAATAATAGAGGGAGCAATTCCTCAGGAGGACACAACAATCCTAAATTGATATTATGCACTTCGCATCAGAGTTTCACAGTGCGTAAAACAAAACTGATACAACTACAAGGGGGAAGAGACAAGCCCACAACTATCGTTGGCTGCAATAGTCTTTCCTCTATACTTGACAGAACGAGGAGACAGAAAACCAGAAAGAATATAGTGACCTTCTATAACACTATGTACCAGCTTGACTTGATTGTGTTTCCAGAACACCCCATCCAATGACAGCAGAGTATGCATGCTTTTCAAATGGAACATTTATCAAGATAGACTATATTCTCACACATAAAAGTCTCAATAAATTTAAAAGGATTCAGATCAAACAAACCATCTTCTCCGAGCAAAATGGAATTAGAGGTCAATAAAATATTTCTGGACATTTTCCCAGTATTTGAAAACTGACAATACACTTCTAAATAACCCTTGGGACAAGGAAGAAATGAAAATTAGAAATTACTTTGAACTGAATGAAAATGAAAAAACAATATATAAAAACATTTGGATGCTGCCAAAGCAGTATTAGGGAGAAATCTGTAGAAATTTGTAATGTAGGAGAAACTCCTACGTTAGAAAAAAAACCCTCAAATTAGTGACCGCAGCTTCTTCCTTAAGGAACTAGAGATAGGAGAGTAAATGTACACCTAAACTAATGCTAACTTATATGTCAACTGTATCTTAAACTGGGGAAGAAAGAGTAACAAAACCCAAAGTAATCCAAAAAAAGGACATAATAAAGATCAGAGTGGAAACTAATGAAATAGGAAACAGAAAAGCAATAGAGAAAAGTCAATGAAAGCATATGTTTAAGAAAGAAATACTGGGGCGCCTGGGTGGCTCAGTCGGTTAAGTGTCCGACTTCGGCTCAGCTCATGATCTCAGAGTTCGTGGGTTCAAGCCCCGTGTTGGGCTCTGTGCTGACAGCTCAGAGCCTGGGGCCTGCTTTGGATTCTGTGTCTCCCTCTCTCTCTGCCTCTCCCCTGCTCACCTCTGTCTCTCTCCCTCTCAAAAATAAACATTAAAAAATTTTTAGAAAATAAGAAAGAAATACTACCGGTTCTACATGGATTTTTCCAGAAAATTGATGAAGAGGGAATAGTTCAGAACTCATTCTCTGATATCAAAACCTGACAAAAACATTAGAAAAAGAGAAAACTACAGATACCCTATGGCCATAGAGTTAAAACTCTAAATAAAATTAAAATTTTAGTAAATGGAATCCAACAATATATAAAAGGATAACACATAATTATCAGGTGTGGTTTGTCCTAGGAATGCAATATTGGTTTTATGTTAAAAAATCAATCACTGGAGCGCCGGGGTGGCTCAGTTGGTTAAGCGTCTGACTTCAGCTCAGGTCATGATCTTGGAGTATGTGAGTTCGAGCCCCGTGTCGGGCTCTGTGCTGACAGCTCAGAGCCTGGAGCCTGCTTCAGATTCTGTGTCTTCCTCTCTCTCTGCCCCTCCCCAGCTCATGCTCTGTCTGTCTGTCTCTCTCTCAAAAATAAATAAAGATTAAAAAATTTAAAAAAAATCAATCACTATAATTATGTTAACAAATTCTGAAAATCACGTGTGATCATCAATAGTCATGGCAAAATTATTTTACAAAATCCAATATCTAATCCTAATAAGAACTTTCAGCAAAAAAGACATGTAAGGGAACTTCCTCGATCAAGTGAAGGCCATCAGTGGGAAACTTATAGTTACTGTCATGTTTGCCAGTGAAAGAAGGACAGTTTCCCCCTCAGACCAGGAGCAAGACCGGGGCCACTGATCTGACCACACCTAGTCAGCGTCGTAGCGGAGATCCTCGTCAATGCAGTAAGGCAAGAAAATAAACTTCCTTTTCAGTTTGGAAAGAAAGAAGTAAAGCCGTCTTCATTTGAAGACAACATGGTTGTCTCTGTAATCTAATGGATATACAGAAAAGGTACTAGAACTAAAAGTAAGTTTAGCAAACTGCAAGAATCAAGATCAATATACAAAAATATACCATATTTCTTTATACTAGCAAAGAACGACTACAAATTGAAATTTAAAAAATACCATTTACAATGACATAAAAATCTGAAATACTTAAGGACAAATCTGACAAAAGATGTACAAAATCTATGCCCTGAAAACTACAAAATATTGCTGAGGGAAATTAAGGAAAAATCCCAATAAATGGAGAAGCAGACTGGGTTCATGGGTCAGAAGACTCAAAATTCCTAAGATGTCAATTCTCCCCAAACCGATCCGTAGAGTCAATGAAATTGTGGTCAAAATCCTTTAAAAAAGTTTTTTAAAATTTATTATTGAGACAGAGAGAAACAGCATGAATGGGGGAGGGGCAGAGAGAGAGGGAGACACAGAATCGGAAGCAGCCTCCAGGCTCCGAGCTGTCAGCACAGAGCCCGACGCGGGTCTCGAACCCACAAACCGTGAGATCATGGCCTAAGCCAAAGTTGGACGCTTAACCGACTGAGCCACCCAGGCGCCCCCCAGATCCTTTTTGTAAGAGGTCTTTTTTCCCAGAAACTGACACGCTGATTTGAAAATTCACAAGAAATGCAAAGGATCTAGAAGAGCCAAATCATCTATGATAAAGAAAAACAAATCTGAAGGCCAACACAGCCTAATTTCAGGACTTACTATAAAGTAATCAAGTGAGGGATCAGGATAGACAAATGGATGAAACAGAATAAAGTCCAAAAATAGACCCACCCATGTGTGGATGGCTGATTTTCGATAACCATGCTAGGTAGCCCAGTGGGAAAGGGAAAGTCTTTTCAAAAAATAGTGTTGGCTCAACTGAATGTCCATAGGGCAGCCAAAAAAAACCAAAAAAACAAAAACAAAAAAAAAAGAACTTTAATCCATACCTTGCACTATAACTATATATGAAGTTCACTGAAGATGGACTATAGATTTAAATGTAAAACCTAAAACGGTAAAACTTTTCAAAGAAAACACAGCGGGGCTCCTGGGAGGCTCAGTATGCTGAGCATTGGACTTCCGCTCAGGTCGTGATCTCGTTCGTGGTTCATGAGTTCAAGCCCTGCATCAGGCTCTGTGCTGACCTCACATTCTGTGTCTCCCTCTCTCCGCCCCTCCCCCACTTGCACTCTGTGTCTCTCCCTCTCTCAAATATAAATATTGAAAAAACTAAAAATAAATAAGTAAAAGAAAACATATTTAAAAAACAACCTTTATGACCTTGAGTCAGGCAAAGATTTCTTAGATACAACACTGATTCATGATCACAAAAGAAAAAATTGATAAATTAGACTTCATCAAAATCCATCTTTGAAAGATGTGGTAAGAGCGTGAAAGACAAGTCACAGGCTGAGGGAAGATACTTGCAAATCATGTATCTGGTGAGGAATTTGTATTCAGAATCTGTACAGAGCTTTCCAAATTTAGTAATAAGGAAACCAACAACCCAGTAAAGAGTAATATCTGGGCAGACCCTTCACCATGGAAGATAAAAGTGGCAAAAAAGCCCGTGAAGAAATGCCCAACATCGACAGACACTAGGGAAATGGAAACTTAAGCCACAGCGAGCTAGTGCTACCTGTGGAACGGCTCAGATGGAAAGGACTGACTGCACCAAGTATAGACAAGGATATGGTGGAAGAAGAATCCTCACACGCTGCTGGTGGGAACATAAAATGTCACAACCACTTTACAAAGCAGTCGGCAATGTTTCCGAAGGTAAGTATTCACCTCCTGTCCGGTACAGCCATTCCATGCCTTGATATTTACCCCAGAGAAATGAGACGGGGTTGCCCATGAATGTTGATTGTGGTTCAGTTTTTAGTAGCCAAAACCTGGAGACAACCTAAATGCCCATCGGGAGGTGAGCGGGCAAACAGAGCACGGTATGGCCATCCCGTGGAACGGGCTGTTGACACGTGCAACACACGGACGAATCTAGATGTAATTACGCGGAGTGAAAGAAGCCAGATACAGAGGACACACTGCCTGATTCCACGCATCTAAAATTTTAGAAAATGTGAACTCATTGCTGTGGAAGGAAAGCGGATGTGTGGTTGTCCACGATCTTGACAGAGGCAGTGGTTTCACAGGTAAAACCTTAGCAAACTGAGTATTTAACAGACATACGTCAGTAATGCTGTAAAGGCAATTTCCTTCTTCCTCCTCATCTACAGTGTGTGCAAGAGGCAGCAGGTGTCCATGTGAGTGACATGTTGTGCTGAGCTCGGCCCCATGAGAGGGGGTTTCTCCCAACTCAGTTTAAATTTATACAAGACCAGAAGTGAGGAAAATAAAACAATGAAACAATAAAATTTTTTTTAAAGGCTTGGGGAGCCTGGCTGGCTCAGTTGGAGGAGCGCGTGACTCTTGATCCGGGGGTTGGGAGTTCGAGTCCCACACTAGGTGCAGAGATGACTTAAAAATAAAATCGGGGGGAAAAAAAAAAAAAAAGCCTTAACCACCCAGGACCCAACTGTCTTCATACGCCTGTGAGTTTCTCTTCATCATGTCCTCAAATGCCAGAGGGGGAGACCAGGAGAGCAGTGAAGAGGTCCCAGGCTACCTTCTCCTCCGAAAGTGATGGATATTTAACAAAAAAATAAAACCATGAATGGCCGATTTGCCTTTCATTATCACCACCTGCTGGCCGTTCTTAAGTGTCAGTGACAAAATGCTCCCGTACTAGGCACAGTTCTAAGGAATTGTCTGCATCTGGCGTGGCCCCTGGCCCGTGTCTCCTTGGCCCACCGTTGTCCTGCAGCTAATGTAAGGTGGGATCCGATGGCCTCAGAATGATGGGCTCTTCTGAGCCTCCTGGAGGGACACCGCCCAAGGGCAGTGGCTGGAGTCAGAAGAGGGGCCGCCCACCCCCCAGTCGTCCACACGCTTTGTGGCAAACCCTGGTGGGCCCGCCAGGTAATGTGGGGGTGGGCGGGGACACTTCTGGCCCAGGCCCGCTGCTCCCCTGCCTGGGGGGCAGCCTCCCTGAGGCCGCGCTTCGGGGCTCTCTTTCCACCCAAGTCGGCCTCATCACTGTGCAAATGTCTTCTTCTGCAGGAATGAGAAATCGACATCTCTTGACCCTTTCTGAGAAAGAACCGGATGGGGCACCTGGGGGGCTCAGTCGGTTGAGAGTCTGACTTCACCTCAGGTCATGATCTCACGGTTCGTGGGTTCAGGCCCCGAGTCGGGCTCTGTGCTGACAGCTCAGAGCCTGAAGCTGCTTCGGATTCTGTGTCTCCTCCTCTCTCTGCCCCTCCCCTGTTCATGCGTGTGTGTGTGTGTGTGTGTGTGTGTGCGCGCGCTCTTTTTCTCTCTCTCTCTCTCTCAATAATAAATAAAAATGTAAAAAAAATGTTTTTTAAAAAAAAGAAAGAAAGAAAGAACCGGATCTATTCCAGACAACCAAGATAAAGACCAACATCAGAATTTAAAAAAAAAAAAAAAAGGTAGAGCCATTGCAGGGAAAGGCTCGTGTCAGCATGGAAAATAGTGAATATAGGGACGGAAAGCTGCTAATTTAAAATAAAATGTATAAGAACAGGCTTGTGTCCCAAATTAGCTGACAAAACAGAGAGAGAGTATGTGGAGTGAAGAGATACAGGCTGGACTAGCGGTGGCGCCAAACAGGAAAGCAGGACGTTGTCACTGTGGAAATCCCTGTGAGCCCACAATCCGTCATGAAGATTCAGCAAGAAGTAAACATATTTGGTCCTTCCCCAGTTTTAAAAACTGCCGCAGAGTCTTACTAGAAGAAGACCTAACAGAGGTATTTTAAAAAGGAGAAACAGGAACCCAGAAGGAAGAAGTGGGTTACAAAAGGGAACAGTGAGCTCAGGAACTGGCCAAACGTGGTGGTGAATTTAAATTCGTATTGACGAAGGAAGAGGAGAAAGAAAGCTTCTGTGTGTTTAAAAACAAGTGGGCGTTCGGTTCCCTGGAACAGGTCCCCAGTATGGTGGGGTTCCCTGGGCCGCGTCCCGCAGTATGGTGGCGGCCGGGGCAACCTGGGCCGGCCCCCTGCTGACAGCGGCTCCTGCTGGGCCAAAAGCGTATGAAAAGCTTCACCGAAAACTTGTGAGAGCTGATAAAAGAATCAGGATCCTCAGGCTAAAACCTGAGAAAGGGCAGAGGGTATGGTGCACCGGAAAAGCCATGTCTTCGGAGGGCATCACGGAGCTGCCCCCGGATCGCCCTGGGTCGGTGGGGAGCCGGGGGAGCACCCTGACCCTCGGCCCTGTGCCGTGGCTACTCTGAGCAGGCAGGGAAGAAGCGAGAGCTTCCGGTAACCTCTGGTGGGTCCGGGTGCCGGTTCCCAGCCCTGGTTTGCATCTCTAGGAAGGTGCAAGAGACCTCCGCCTGGTTTTTAATTCCAAATGGTCCTGATGGCCCTGACGGTCCTGACAGTCAGGCGAATGGCCCTGACGGCCCTGACAGTCAGGTGTTACCCCTGGGAACCACTCAGAAACAGAAGTGAATCTGGTCTGGGGAAGCCCCTTCATCCTAGGCCTTGGAGAACGCCAAGAATCATTTCTCAAGGGCACTGAGCAGACATTATTTTTAAAGTTTAGTTATTTATTTTGAGAGAGAGAGAGAGAGCCCTCGAGGCAGTGAGCACAAGTGGAGGAGGAGCAGAGAGGGGGAACCCCAAGCAGGCTCCTCACTGTCAGCGCAGAGCCCCACACGGGGGCTGGAACTCACGAACCATGAGATCATGACCCAAGTCAAAATCAAGAGTCAGACGCTTAACTGACTGAGTCACCCAGGCGCCCCCCCACCCCCCGCAGACATATTTAAAGACAAACAAATAGGCCAGTAAACAAGGCGCCAAGAGGCAGAACCAGCAGGCAGCAGGCAGCTCCCCAGAGTCTTCCGGTGACAGGTACGTCAGGTGTGAGCTACAGACCAACCACGCTGAGACAAGCTTGAAAACATGTGCAGTGGGAAAAAAAACTACAAAGAGGGACCAAACACATTCCGAAGAAACAAACAGAATTTCTAGAAATGAAACTCACAGAAATAGAAATTAAAAATGCAACAAATGATTTTAAGAGCAGACTGGACCTCAGCAAAGAGAGACTTAGAGAAGTGAAAGGTCACAGAGAATGATCCAGAGGACGGCAGAGAGACAGGGAAACACAGCAGACACAGGAAGAAACATGGAGAACGAAGTAACATGGCCAAGTCTCTGCTGGCGTCCCAGGAGGGGAGGGAAGGGGCAGGACAGAGGTCACAGCTAGCTTTTAAAAGGCTCACACGACAAAGTAAAAGTCTCCCGTATGAATATAGTTGCAAATCCTAAATCAAATTTCAGCCATTTGATTTAATAATTTAGTAGACATGACAGATAGGATTTGTTTCAGGACTTCAAGTGCAGTCAACATGAGAAAATCTATCAGTACAATTTACTTCATTAAAAGATTAAGGGAGAAAACCTATATGATTATCTTCACAGATGCACAAAGTTTTCATAAAATGCACTTCCTATTCATGATAAAGAATGTTTGAAAAACTAGGAAAAGGAAGGTACCTCCTTGTCTAGATCAAGGCTGTCTACTTCAAAGGCCCCATACACCTAATATTTAATGGTAAGCCTTGGGAGTCATTGCCATAAATATCAGGACTCAGACAAGGGTTCCCCATTCAACATCGTCCTGGTGACTGGAGCCAGGGCCATAAGACCAGAAACAAACAACACCCATAGGTTTATAAACTGTCATCATTTTGCAGAATATGTGATTATTTGTATACAAAAGCTTAAGAGACTCAACAGGAAATTTAGTAGAAATAACGAGGTGTTGTGTTTTGTTTTTTACTTAGAGAGAGAGCGAGCGAGCTGGGGAGGGGCAGAGAGAGGGAGAGAGAAAGAGCCTCGTAAGAAGGCTCCATGCTGCCAGCACCGAGCTCAACGTGGAAGTTGAACTCGTGAATCATGAGATCATGACCTGGCCAAAATCTAGAGTTGGACGCTTAACCAACTGGGCCATCCAGGAGTCCCAGAAATAACAAAGAGTTTTTAACAAATGTTTTGGACACAAGATCAATATACAAAAATGGCATTGCTCCACACAAGCAAAACCAACCTGAAGAGATAATAAAATAAGGAAACCATTTACAGTATCCTTCAGCCTCTGAAGACCATAAATAAATGCTTTGAGGAAGACCTAAATAAATGGAAAGGCATACCACGTTCATGGTTGGAAGACTCAACTCTGATGTCATTTGTCTCAAATTAATAAATTCAATGCAACTCCTATACAAATGTGTGATGTTGTAACTAATAATAAGTATATATTGGTCTGTGCCCATTATCTGGTGCAGAGATCCTAAAACCCTTGGAATTTCCCAAGAGAGAAGAGCCTGGAAGGTGTCTTTGGTCCTTCATAACAAACCACGTTCAACCACACCTGAGTTTATGTTAATGAGGTAAGTTTTGGAAATCCTCTAAGGATGGGGGCTGGTTGCCAGGGAAACCAACCACGTGATGACATCTGTGGCGGGGAGAGGAGCTGGAGGTCAAGTCAATCACCAAAGGCCAATGAATTTATCCATCGTGCCTATATAAAACCCTCCATAAGAACCTAAAAACACACGGTTTGGAGCATTTTTTGATTGGTGAACACATGGTGCTGGGAGAGTGGCACCCCCAGGAGACAAGGGGTCTCTGTGCCGCACCCCCCCACACCATGTCCCTGCCTCCTTCTACCTGGTTGTTCTAGATTTATATCCTTTTATAACAAATTGGTTATCTGGTAAGTAAGATGATTCTGAGTTCTGTGACCCAATCAGGTAAATTAATTGAACCCAAAGAGGGGGTCGTAGGAGCCTCTGATCCATAGTCAGCTGGTCAGAGGTTCAGATGACAACCCAGATCTGCTACTGGCATTTGAAGTCGGGGGACAGTCTTGTGGGATGAAGCCTCTACCTGGGGGCTCTGAGGCTAAACTGATGGTCTAGGTAACACGGAACTGAGTTAATTCTTTGGCAATATTAAAAAATACACACATTGGAAAATATCTACTGATATTTTCAGTAAACTTGATGAATAATCAACAATTCATATGGAAGAAGTAAAGTTGTATAAAATGTTAAGACCCTTCTTAAAAGCTTTTTATTGTAAAAATGAAATTTAGATACTGAAAAGCTCACCTCAAAAAACATAGCTTTGTGAATTATCACAGAGCAGATGGTCCGATCACCGCCGGACAGCCGGTCCCCAGCCAGTCAAGCCCCGTCACTCACTCCAGAACGAGCATGCTGACTCCCATAGTAATGACTTTGCATTTCTTTACGGTTTGATCACACAGATGTGCCTCTTCACACACGATACGTGAGGCTTGCCCATTTGTCAAACTTGGCTTATCCGGTGTGTCTACATGTCTCCTCCTCCTTGCTGAGTCAGGGTCCCTGCCAGGCGTCCTCGGGGTGCAGCCCAGCGCACACCTTGACTCCTTGTATCCCTGGTGAACCGGCAGCAGGACCCAGAGGGCTGATTACACTCAGGGTCTAGATCTTTAGCAGGCCGAGGGCTGGTGTTGAATGCCTTCTCGAGGAGGCATGCTGTGTCTGGACCTCGGCCACTTGTGATGCTAGCTGTCACCAGCACTTATGTCATTGGGAGATGCAAAATGGTGATACAATTCTACTGTTTTGTTTCCACTTATGAGCTGGAATACCTACTTACTCCAAGGTGGCATTCACGGAAAGCAGAATAAAGGCGTGATTCTTTCCTCTTATTTTCCTGGTTTTCAAGATGATGAATTGATTCCCTGTCATCCACAGAGGATGAAGAGTTCCATTTCTTTAAAACAATATCATTATGAATACGTGCGTTTACACGTGGGTTGCAATTTATTGCATTTCTTATTCTTTTTTTTAAAGCTGAAATAATATCCCCTCGGCTAATGGGCTCTTCAGGATGTCTCCCAAGTACCTTTGACATGCACCATAGTGCTCTGCTATGACAAGGTGTCCCAGGCTCTTCTCACACATTTTCCGCCCCAGACTGGGAATCATCAGCCACTTCTCTCAGAAGCCCTGCCTCCTTCCTTTTGGTGGGAAATGGTATTTTAAGACCACAGCCTGGACACTAGGGAGGCTCATGGCTATGCGTTGGTCCTTGGTTCTAGAATTTTTCTGTGGAAAGGGTGGCAATATATTTCTATAAATGTAAGTATGACTCACGAGGTCATACTTATGTTACGAATTCAGAGGAAAGGTTTTACTTCACCTTTTCTATATGACATCTGCTTCTCCTTTCCTCCATGCTGGGAATGCCGATGCTCAGGGACACGAGATAATAGAAGGCAAGCCTGTCCTGTCGTTTGCTGTATGCAAACAACATTTCAGATGCAAGTCTAGCAATCAGGATGATGAGAAATGGTTAAAACATGTCTTGGCATATAGTTTTCTCATTCTTCCCCATTTTTTATGGTTGTTCCCTACCTACGTCATCAGAACATCAAGCCGTGACACACCGTACTCTCTCCCTTGTAACATGCGGTCTCAGTCTCCCAAACAGCCGTGTGTGCAATTTACACCCCTAATTCTGATGTTCATTTCATCAGGCAACTTGGCTGTTCCTCATAGGAACAGACTCCTAGCAGATTCCTCACAGGGGCCTCTGGGGACAATATTCCAGGAGTCCCTGCTTGTTGTACTGTACCTAAAGGTTGGCTTTCCTTTTACTGAAATATACTTGACACACAACATTGTATAAATTTAAGATATACAACCTGTTGATCTGACACATTTATATATTACAATATGGCTGCTGATATATCCACAGCAACTCTACTGAGTCACATAATTATCTTTTCTTTTTTGAGTTTGGGATAATTAAGATCTAGTCCCTTAGCCAGTTTGATGGTCGACATACAATATTGCTATAATACAAACTGCAGTGCGCTTTATAATTTGACTGTCCTTCTAGTGGAAAATGTTGACAAGTCTGATCTAATATACTTTTCTTTCCACTGTAAGTTGTCTGCTCTTTTTGCCTACATGCCCAAAAGATTTTTTCTTTCTTTTTATGATCCAGTAATTTTACTAGAATATATTTTGGTGTTAGATATTCAGGATCCATATTCGTGGGTCCATGGTTTGCCCTTTCAATAGCTAGTTTCAAGAAAAAAAATTCTTTAATCTTCTGAGAACTGTAGTTCTTAGTATTTGTTCTGGTTTCTTCTTCAGAAAGAAGAAATACACATCATCTGTATTTTGGACATTCTTTGCCAACCTGTGACACTTACCATTTATTCACACATCATTTTAATCTTTTTTCAGTTCTTCTTTATTTAAAATGTTTTTAATGTTTATTCATTTTTGAGAGACAGAGACGGAGTGCAAGTGGGGGAGGGGCAGAGAGAGGGAGACACAGAATCCGAAGCAGCTCCAGCCTCCCAGCTGTCAGCACGGAGCCCGACGCGGGGCCCAACTCACCGCCAGCTGACCTGACCTGAGCTGACGTCCGACGCTCAACCGACTGAGCCACCCAGGTGCCCCTCGTTCTTCTTTATTTTTAAAAATTTCCTCCTTTTCATCTTGTGTCTCTCCTGGGTGCTTACTATGGGGTCTGTTCACGCAGGTTCTTCTAATGTAGTCATTTCTAAAATTATTTTTCGTTTATTTCTAATTCTGTGTATTTTCATCCCACTTCCGAGAATCTCTAATTTTGAAGTAAAATTTTACAGTCTGCATGCCTTTCTGGTGCATGGTCTGTTGGGACGTTGTTATATTCCTTATTCTCTTTTTTATTATCTCGAGTTGTTGGGAGTGTCCTTGATACCGCTCCGCTGTGTTGATTCGGATCAGTTCTCCGGAGCGGCCCGCAGGGGGCGCAGCTCCGGCCACAGGGCGCCCTCTTCTGTCGTGTCGGTGCAGTGTCAGGAAGCGGGGTGACCCTCCCTCCCGCCCACGTGCTCCTGTACCTCCCCTCTTGCCTCTGCTGTCCTCGCCCTGCTCGGCCTTGATGGCACCCTAAGCTCCCCGGTGTGGGGCCGTCTCCCGAGGGGTCCTGGAGTTGAGGGGGCGCCGACACCCGCCTCCTGCCACGGGTCTGGGC
>CM053571.1:716579-755024 GCA_028646485.1 Cryptoprocta ferox
GGGGCGGCGGCCGGCCGCGTGCGCGGGTGTCGGGGGGCCTCTCCCCCTGAGCTTCTCCGGCCCCGCCACGCCCGCCGCCTCCTGGACGGGGACCTTTGCCGATCTGTGAACGGCGGGGCTGTGTCAGTGCGGAGGCTGGGGGACCGGACGCCGCGCGCCAGCCGGGGCCGCGGCGTCCACTCTCTGGTCGTTCTCTCGACGGTGTCTCTGGCAAAAGCGTTTAATTTTGATGAAGCCCGATTTGGCAGTTTCTTCTTTTAGGGATTTTGCTTTTGGCGGCCTTTCTCCGAACTCGTCGAGCAGGCCCGTGTCCGGAAGTCACACCTTCACACCCCTTGTGGGCGACCACGGGGTCGTCCTGCCCGGGCCGCACTCCCGCGGCCTGGTTCCCAGCTGTCCCTCTGCCCCCGGGCCGGGTGCACCTGCCAACACCGCGCCGTCCCGCTTCCTGTAGCTGCATATTAGGGGTTAAAATCCGGTAGTTTCCAACAACTCTGTTCTTCTCTTTCACGTTGTTTTAGTCCTACTACTTCCACTGCCCTGACATAGAAATTTTAGAATCCAGAGAAAGTCTTGCTGGAATTTTGCCCGGTGACGTGCGAAGTCTATAGATAGATCACTTGGAGCGGAACCGACGTCCTTACTCTGCTGAGCCTTCAGGTTCGTGCACGTGGTAAGTCTGTTTATTTAGATGTTACCTGATTTCTTTCAACAGCATTTTGGAGTTTGCAGTACTCAGAACCTTTACGTATTTTGCTAGATTTACACCTAGACATTTTGGGAAGCTTTGATAAATGGTAAGAGTCTTAAAATTTTGGACTCCAATGATTCATTGCTGGTAGATGGCCGTACAGTTGATTTTTATGTGTCGATCTTGTATCCTGCAACCTTGCTTAAACTCACTTATTGGTTCTAAGAGTTTGGTTCTTTTTTTTTTTTTTTCCCTTAGTGTTTATTTATTTTGGAGACAGACATAACATGAGCGGGGGCCGAGAGAGAGGGAGACACAGAATCTGAAACAGGCTCCAAGCTCTGAGCTGTCAGCACAGAGCCCGACGCAGGGCTGGAACTCACAGACCGCGAGATCACAATTTGAGCTGAAGTCGGATGCTTAACCGACCGAGCCACCCAGGCGCCCTTTGCTTCTTTTGTAAACATAGATTCCCTGGGATTTTCTACATAGGTCACTGCGTTGTCTGCAAATAAGGGTAGTTTTATTCTTCCTTTCCAAGCAATATGCCTTGTATTTCCTTTTCTTGCCCCATTGCACTGGCTGGAGTTTCTAGCACTGTGTGGAATCAGAATGGTGAGAGAGGGCACCCGGGCCTTGATCCTAATCTCAGGGGAAGCGTTCAGGCTTGCACGTGAGGAATGACGTCAGCTGTAGGGTTTTTGTCAATGCCCTTTGTCAGGTTAAGGAAGTTTGCTGGATACAGAAATCTGAACAATGATTCTTTTCTTTCAGCACCAAAAGGATATTGTATTACCGATAAGCAATTCAGTCCTTCAGATCATTGTTCCTCTACAGGTAACACATCATTTTTCTCTGGCTGCTTTTCAGATTTGTTCCTCTGTTTTTAGTTCTCAGCAATTTGATTATAAAGTGTCTTGGTGTGGGGGGCGCCTGGGGGGCTCAGTCGGTCAAGCGTCCGACTTCAGCTCAGGTCAGGATCTCACGGTTCGTGGCTTCGAGCCCCGCGTGGGGCTCTATGCTGACAGCTCGGAGCCTGGAGCTGCTTCCGATTCTGTGTCTCCCTCTCTCTCTGCCCCTCCCCCGCTCACGCTCTGTCTGTGTCTCTCTCTCAAAAATAAATAAACATTTAAAAAAATGTTCAAGTGTCTGAGTGTGGATTTCTTTCAGTTTTTCCTGTTTTTTGAATTGTAAGTTTATATCTTTCACCAAACTTGTAAAGCTTTCAGCCGTCATGTCCTTAAATACTTTTTCAGCCTCGCGCTCTTTCTGGGACTCTGGTGACACAAACATGAACTCTGTTGTTGTCCCTGCGTCCCCGAGACTGTTCATTGTTTAAAATCTTTTCTCTCTCTAGCTCAGATGAATTTCTGTTGCTCTGTCTTCACGTTCACTGACTCTTTCTCTTGTCATCCCAATTCTGGTACTGACTCCATCCGTGAGGGCTCTTTCCCTTTCAGTTATTCTACTTTTCAATTCCAAAATTTCCACTTGCTTTTTTTTTTATGTCTTTCTCGTTGCTGAGCCATTGTATTTTAATTTATGTCAAGACTGTTTGCAATTTCTGGTTAAAGCATTTTTATAATAGCTGCTTTAGAGTCCCGGTCAGATCATTCAAACATCGGTGGTGCTGGGGCGCCTGGGGGGCTCAGTCAGGTAAGTGTCTGAGTTCGGCTCACAGTTCGTGAGTTCAAGCCCCGCATCCAGCTCTGTGCTGACAGCCGAGAGCCTGGAGCCTGCTTCAGATTCTGTCCCTGTCTCTCTCTGCCCCTCCCCTACTTGCACTCTGTCTCTCCCTCTCTCTCTCTCGGGGGGGAAAAAAAAAAGAATAAAACATTAAAAAATTAAAAAAAAAAACATTGGTGGTGTCACGTCATTGGTGTCTATTGTCTTTTCCCACGTGAGCTGAGGTTTTCGTGTTTTTCCAAAACTTAAACTCCTGGGCTAATTTCCCTGAGTTTCTTTCTCTCCATTATTTTCCTGGTACTTTCCAGTTACCTGAGGTGCCCTTTTCCTCCACCAGAAACCGTCCACTTCTGCATTTGTGACGCCCAAATGGCAGGAGGACATAGAGGAAAAGAGTCTGGTAATTAGCAAGCTCACCACGGTTCCAGGATCCAAGATCAATACACAAAAATCAGCCACATTTCTTTCTTTAGCAGTGAGCAACCCAGCAAGAAAATTGAGAACACAATTCCATTCACAACAGCATTGAAAAGAATAAAATACCTAGGAGTAAGTTTAACAAAAGGAGTGTAAGACTTGAACACTACACAGCATTTCTTTTTTCTTTTTAATAATTATTTATTTTTGGAGAGAAAGCATGTGAGCAGGGGAGGGGCAGAGAGAGAGGGAGACACAGAATCCCAAGCAGGCTCCAGGCTCCGAGATGTCGGCACACAGCCAGATGCAGGGCTCGAACTCATGAACCACAAGATCATGACCTAAGCCAAAGTTGGACACTTAACTGACTGAGCCACCCGGGCACTTTTTTTTAAAGTTTATTTATTTATTTTTGAGGAAGAGAGGTCACAAGCGAGGGAGGGGCAGAGAGAGGGAGGGAGACACAGAATCCGAGGCAGCCTCCAGGCTCCAAGGTATCAGCAAAGCACCCGACATGGGGCTCGAACCCACAATCTGTGAGATCAGAACCTGAGCCGAAGTCGGACACTTAGCTGACTGGGCCCCCCAGGTGTCCCTACAACATTTCTAAATGGTGTTAAAGAAGATCTTAGATGAATAGAGAGACATGCACCGTTTATGGACTGGAGATCTCAATGTTGCTAAAGTGGCAATATTCCCCAAACTGATTAATAGGTTGAATGCAATCCCTATCGAAATGAGAGTGTCTTGGGGTTTGGGGAGCAGAAATTAGCAATCTGATCATAAAACTCGCATGGACATACAGAGGACACAGGGTAGCCAAACAACTCTGAAAAGCAACAAAGTTGGGGAATTTACAGATGCCAATTTGAAAACGTTCCACACGGCAACAGCAGTAAAGACGGTGTCTTCTGGCGTAAGGATTGACATACGGATCAGTGGAACAGCTCTGAGAGTCCGGAAATAAACTCATGGGTTTATTGCCAATTGATTTTTGAAAAAAAGGAGCCACAGCTTTCAAAGGGGGAAAAAGATACTCTTTTCAGCGAATGGCACCATGCCAATTGGAAACCCATGTGAAAACAGGTATTTGGACCCCCTACCTCACACTGCACAAAACCTAACTCAAAAGCAACCATAAACCTGAATGTAAGATTTAAAGCTATAAAACTTTTGAAAGGAAACGTAAGAGAAAATGTATGTGACCTTGAGACAGGCAGTGTTCTTCGGTGCAACGCCAAAAAGGGGGAATCTGTGAAAGATGAATCAAACTTGATCAATAGTGCAGATTTTGTGCCTCAAGTGACAGTAAGTTAATGAAAACCGGAATAAAATGTTTGCAGGTTATATGTAATAAAGGATTTGCAGGGCGCCTCGGTGGCTCAGTTAAGCGTCCGACTACGATCTCACGGTTTGTGGGTTCGAGCCCCGGGTCGGGCTGTGTGCTGACAGCTCAGAGCCTGGAGCCTGTCACATTCTGTGTCTCCCCTTCTCTCTCTGCCCCTCCTCCATTCGTGCTCTGTTTCTGTCTCAAAAACAAATAAACATTAAAAAAATTTTAAGAAGGGATTTGTATTTAGAATACTTGCAGCTCAAATATAAGACAGGCATAGACTTAAAATTATTGTGCGTATTTTGCAACGATGCAAAACAAACATAAAATAGCAATCATAAGACAACCAAGTAAAAAAACAGCCAAGAAAAATGTCATTAGACATTTCACCAAGGAAGGAGGAGGAAAGGCGGGTATCTTCTTTGCTGAAATGTCTAATCCAATTTGAAAAGCCGTTGGGCGTCGTTAGTTGTTAGGAAAAGCCAAACGGAAAGCGAAGGCAGCCCCGCCTGGCACACAGCAGGTGGGCGCAGTCCGGAGAGCCCAGCACAGGTGCTGACACCGGAGGCCTCGCACCGGCTGTAGGCCAGGAAAACGTGCAGCCGGGTTTTTCAACAGTGAAACGTAGATTTACCACACGACCCAGGAATTCCACCCCGAGGCGTTTGCCCACGAGAAACAACGCGTGCGCCCACGCAAGAACTCGCCCGTGGAGGTTCGCGGCAGCCTTGTCCGAAACGGTCAGGACGCGGAAACAAGCCAGACGCCCAGCGGCGGTGAGCAGCCCCCGCGCACCCAAGCTTTCCGACGCGGACAGCGCGGGGGAGCTCGGAGCGGTGGCGCCCGGGGAGCGCGGCCACACGGCCAACCGTCCACGCGGAACGGCCCCGCGCTCGTGGAGCGTTCGCAAGACACAAGTCTACGAGCACGGGAAGGGGGCGCGCCGCTGCCGGGGCCGGGCGGGGGGTGACCACCCCGTCCAGGAGACCTTGGAGGCGATGGCGAGGTTCTAAAGTTGGACTGTGGTGGTGGTTGCACAACTGGGCAAATTTACTCAAATCACTGAATTGTGGGTGGATCGCTGGAACTGTTGAAAGTGGGTGGATTTTGTGGTATGTAAATCACACCTCAATAAAGCGGTTTTAAAAATACTTCTCGGGGTTTTTTTAGATTTCCATTTAATTCTCTGAGCAATGCTTAAAGTGGCTCAGAGCATTGGCCTAAGAAGTTTGTTTTTCGTTAAAAGTTTAGCTGAAAGCAAGAGCCTGACCGGGACCCCGCCCTGGGGCTGTGCCCTGGTGGCGGTCTGCGCCATGACCGTCCCTCCCACGTGCCCCCCACCCCTCAGCAGCGCGGCCGCCCCAGTGCCCTGTCCACCCCCGGCTCCACCGCGGGGACACTAAGCACTCAGTGCCCCCCACCCAACTTTCCCAGGACAGTGGGCCCTCCTGCCCCTCCCCACCTGCTTCCGGACCACCTCCTCAGAGGGGCCCTCCCGGATCACAGCTCCAACACAACCTCTTCCCACTCCCTGCCCCACCACACACACGCACATACCCCCACACACACAAAACACGCCACATGTACCACATACCACAAACACCGCAAAACACACACAGTACTCACACCACACACCACACACATGCACACACCACACACACCACACCACACACATCACAATACTCACCACACCCACTCACGCACACCATACAGGGGGTCTCCCCTCTTTTTTTTAAAATTTTTTTATGTCTTTATTTTAAGAGAGAGAGAGAGTGAGTGGCGGAGGGGCAGAGAGAGAGGGAGACACAGAATCTGAAGCAGCTCCAGGCTGAGCTGTCAGCACAGAGCCTGACGCAGGGCTTGAACCCACGGACTGTGAGATCATGACCTGAGCCGAAGTCAGACGCTTAACCGACTGAGCCCCCCAGACGCCCCATTGCGTGTCTCCCCTCTTGTGTGCTGGAGAGAGGCCCTTCGGAGTGAGACCCCCTCCGTAGGGACCTAGCAGGCCTTGGCCAGTTTGGAGGCCACGGTGGGGAGGGGACGGAGGAGGGGGTTGGGGCCTGGCCTGGAGCGCGCAGGAGGTGCTCGCCTGCAGAGACCTGGAGCGTTGCTCCCTCCTGCCTCCTCGTGTGGGCTGGGGGGGTGGGGGGGGTGCGTGGGGCGCAGGGGGATGGTCTGGAGGAGGTTGGGGCCCCCAGGGGGTGGCTGGCGGGCAGGGCCCGTGTGTTGTCACTGAGGCTCAGATGGCAGAGATCAGGGGCGTGTGACCAGGTCCCGCGGGCAGCCGCCCACCTGGATGGGCACAGCCGAGAGGCAGAAACTGGGGGCCCTCGGGGAGTGGGGAGCAGGCCCCAGGGGGTGTGACCCCAGGGAGGTGCCGGGCGCATCCTCCGGTGGGGCTGCGCGGGCAGCACAGGTGGAGGCGGACGTGGCCCCGAGGACTGCGCCACAAGTGTCCCCAGCCCGACCTCGGGTCTGCCCTCCCAGGACCCCTGCCTCCAGGCCGGGGCTCCTCCAGGTGGGGCCGCAGCGACAGCCCCCCTGGCCCACGTGGCCATGCGATCCTACTGTGTGCCAGCCCCCGGCTCGGCCCCTGCCTTCCTGAAAGCTGGTGGGCCCCCCTGGCCCTGGGTATCCCGCGTCTCCAGCTCCTTTCTGGCCAGCCGGGGGTCAGGCGGGGGAACCCAGCCCACCCACAGCCAGGTTTTCCGCGGGTCGCTGGGCCAGGGTGACCCCCGAGGGAGCTGGGTCTGTGATCCTCCAGACACTGCGCCAGCTGGCCTTCCTCCGTGGCCTGGCCTCCTTTCTACCCCCCCACCCCCGGGCCGGGGCGGACCCCGCTTTCCCTGGGCTGCTGGTCCCAGCGCCCACGGCTAATCCGCCCGTCAGCTCTCCATAGCTGCGGGCGGCGGCCAGGCGTGGGGGTCAGGTGCCGGGCGGGGTGGCCGGGCCCTGGTGACCATGTGAGGTGAGAACAGGGACAGAATGTCCCAGAGACCGGGCCAGTACGGGGGTGGGGAGGTCAGTGGAGCATAGCTCTGCGTCCCGGGGGCCCCCGGGCCTCAAGTCCCTGCTCACCACGGGCAAGGGGCCACCTCGGGCCAGGCCTGCTCTCCCGCATGACCTGAGCCACAGCGGGCCTTTGTGGGCTGGCGGGGGCTGCCTGCGGGCGTGGACGGGGTCCTCTTGGGCCTTCGTCCCTCCTTGGGTGCCACTGACCTCGTACCTTCCAGAGCACCGGAACCCACCCCATCTTGTTCTCAGAGGACCCTCTGCCCGGATCCTGAACACCCCCCACACACACCCCGAGCCCAGGTTGCCAGCGTCTGGACCCTCCGAGTCACTCTCTCACTAGCCTCTCCCCTCCCCTCCCCTGAGCTCTCGCCCTGTGGCTCATCTGCCCCACCCCAAACCCTGCAGGTCCCCGTGGCCCCTGGACCTCACCTCCTCCTCCGATCTCAGACCTCTGGGAACGCCCCACCCCCTCGCTTCCTAGGACACGGATGCCCTTGGGCGGCTCCCTGACCGTGGCCTCTGCCAGGCCCGGGTGCAGCGGGGCCCAGGGACGTTCTTGCACACACTCTGGGGCTTCAGGCAGTTAAGCCTGGTTCACAAAGTGACAGCACTGCCAGCCCACGCTGGGGCGGGGGGCGGCTGGGGACAGGGCCTGGCTCCGCGGTGGGAGCACACGCCCCTTCGTCTCTCCTCCCCCTTCCCCTCCCCCATGTGCGGCCCCACGGGGTGGAGATGCCCCAAGTCTCGGCAGCAGTCTCTGCCCGGTGCACACGCAGGTGCACACAGGTGCGTGTCCGCGTGTGCACAGACCCGCAGGCGCCCCTCTCCACACCCGTGCACACACACACTAGGAGCGTGCGCAGACACACACGCTCACACACACACCTACAGGCGCACTCACAGTGCACACGGTATGCACACCACACGCACCCTCATGGGCGCACACGTCCCGTCTTGGTGGCCTGATGGGCGCTCCTGGCCCTTTCCAGAGGGGAAACTGAGGTGGCTGTCTCGCTCACACCGGACTCGGGGACCCCACAGCAGCCCCTGACCTGCCTCAGAGGTAGCCCAGGTCGCTGGGCCGGCCGAGGGGCCTCCTCTGGTCCCGAGTGTGGGATGCCCTCTCTGCTGCTCTGGCCCTGGCACCAGGGTCCTCAACACCCTGCACGCGGGACTGCCAATGCTGCCCTGTCCCAACGCCCGCCTCTCTGCGCCAGGCACAGCTCTGGCAGGAAGGCCCTCGGCCTCCGACTCTGGTCCAGAGCTGACCCGGATGTAGCAGGTCGTCGGGGGGCTGCAGGCTGAGGGGCAGACCCGGGGAAGAGCCCTGAGCTGTGCGCGCCCGGAGGAAACCCTGCAGCCCGTCCTACACCTGCCCTATGGGCCTGCGCTCCTCTCTCTGCCTTTGGGCCTTTGCACCTGCTGTTTCTGCTCCCAGAGCCCCTCTCCCTGATCTCTGCAGAAAACCTAATGGTGACCCCTGAGAAACTCACCTCCCTCTCTGTCACATCCTAAAACTATCATGCCAGTTTGGGTCACTGCCCCCCTGGCAGAGGTGAGCCCCCGGGAACCTGGCATGTCTGGTTCTCTCTGGAGTGAAAAGGTCCCTTTGAGCTCACGTGGGAGAGGCCCGCTGGGCCGACACCAGAAGACATGGGGAGGGGCGGGAGCCCTGGGGTGGACCACCTCTGGAGTGCACCATGGGGTGAGGGTGTGGACCCCTCCACACGTGGTCCCTAGGACGCGGGGCGTCTGCTGGGCAGGCCGTGCCGCGGCCTAAGTCCTGATGCAGGCCTCCCGGGGCTCCTGGCCCCTGCCCCCTCCCTACCCCCAGACAGGGGAGGAGCAGAAAGCATCCTTGTGCTCACGGGATCACACCACCTGGGGCAGCACCCAGGGGTCCGGGTCCCTGACTCCTGGCTGGCTTGGCCCAGCAGGTGCAGGCTCCCAGCCCTTCCTGGACTCTGGGTCCCAGCCACCTGCCAGAAACGGCACCTTCTCATCCTCAGGATCCAGCCCTGCGCCCGCAGCCCAGGCCCTGGCGGAGGCCGCAGGAACAGGAGAGAGAGGCCACTGGGCTGCGGCTGGCGGTGGGCGTCAGCACCTCTGCTCTCCGTCCCTCCTGCTCCTGCTGCGGTGGCCGGTGGGGTGGGGGTCACTGAGCACAGCGCTTCCGGGTGAGGAGTCCCAGGAACACAGCTCAGGGCAGCACAGGTGGGGCGGGGCAGGGAAGCCTGAGGGTGCTCCCCACCCGGTGGCCGGGACCCGTGACATTGGGGTGGCCTGAGCCTCAGATCAGGGCAGGCGGCCTCCCAGGAGGACAGGTGACAGGGCCAGAGGCCAGATCACAGGGCACTCGCCTCCCTGAGTCCCATGCTGGGAAGACGAGGTGGCGCCCCAGGGTGAGATGGGCCCACTTGGCTGTTTATGACCTTTGGTGGGCCCCTGACCCCTGAGCCCCAGTTCCCGCCTCCTGGCCCGTTGGGTGTCGGGTGCAGGTGACCCACCCCGAAAGGAGGCCCTTCTCCATGGACCCAGGACGACCTCACATCCCTCCCCACCCCGTCTGTGGCCCGGCCTCCGGGGAAGAGTTTTCCTCCAGGGACCAGGCCAGGAGGAGGGCAGTGACCAGCGCTGGAGGGGCGGTCCCTGCCCCCACCCTGCCCGGCAGGCCTGACTGCCAGGAACTCCAGGGGTCAGTTGTGTAATCGAAGCTCGGGGTTTTGCCAAGACTGCCTGGAAAGCCGACTGGCCTGGAAGTCATGTGCCGGAGGCGAAGGCAGAGCCCCCCACCCCCCTTATCAGAGGCCTCTGGATGGGGGAGGGGCCCATTGAGAAACCCCAGGGCTAGCAATTCGCTGTGGATCCTGCACCGCCTCACCCGCTGCCAGGGGTCATGAGATGAATGGGGGCCCATCCCTTAGCTCTACGGACAGGTGCCAGGCCTGGCCGACACCCTCCCTGCGGCTTGCCCAGGACCTCAGGCCTGCCCATGCCCAGCACTGCAGAGGCCTCTCCAGAGGGGCCAGGGCGCCTGCAGTGGGGGTGGCGGCCTTGCCCCGCTCCTCCGCAGCCCCGTGTGGTGTGGGCGTTCCCCGACCTGGGTGTCCTTCCCGCCACCGGGCCCCGCCGCCGGCCTCAGGAGCTGCCCCGACAGCCCCTTCGTGTTTCCTCCTGGCACTACTGTCATCAGCACGGGGGCCCCATGTTAGCATGCCAGCTGGGGTCTGCGTGCCCGGAAGGGGCAGGTGGGGCTCCGGGGCTTCTGCCAGGGATCACTTCCCTTCTGTGAAGAGCCATGCCAAGGTTTCGTTTTGGGGGTCTGAACCGGAGAAAAGAAACTTAACAAGGCTGTGACCCGGGTCTGCGTGCCAGCCTCTCCCGTCCCAGGAGCCGGACCGGTCTCAGGCCAGGGGGTGAGGGGCCGGGAGAGGCGGCCCCTGACGCCGCACACCCACCCCGCGGGCGCAGCCAGCACCCACCCGCCCTCAGAGGTCCTGGCCGTGAGCACACCAACCACAGCCGCCTGCGGACAGGGCACAAGGCGCGCTCCGGGAGGGAAGGGCCGGGGGAGCCACGACAGAACCCGGCGGGCGGCTGTTCGGGGTTTCCGTTCCTTCCATGAGGACCTCTGGGTTCCACGCAGCCCCAAGCAGAGTCCCTGAAGGACAGAAGCTGGAAACTCAACCCAGTGGCTCTGAAGGAGCCCCCGGATGAAATGGGCCCGAGACGTTAAAGATGAGCGAGCTGGGCACCAGCCCGGGAGAGGACAGCCGGGCAGGGGGGACTGGCAGCGTTCCAGGGCCACGCCCTGGATCAGCCTCGGGGGTGGAGGTCCTCCCTGCACCAACAGACCCATCCTGGCCCCCAGACCCCTCAGGCAGCCCTGGTCTGATAAGGAGACCTACCTCAGCTGGGGATCCGGTGGACACCGGGGACCCATGGAGTTCCGTACGAGAGGCACAGACTCTTGGCACTGGCTCGGCTCAGGGTGAGGGGCCCCCTGGCACCTAGGAGTGGGGCAGCGGCCCGTCCCGCAGGCGCCATGCTCCCCTGACCCTGGGCACCCCCAACCAGATCCCACGCAGGAGCTGGGACAAGACCCTGCGCACTCTGCCAGGCTTCCCTCCGAAGAGAGAGCCCAGAAGTGCAGGGGCTGGGGCGAGGGGAGCCCCGGGTGGGGCGGGGGAGGGGCAGGTCGGCCTTTCAGGTCCTGACCCAGCTTCAGGCTTGTGTCTAGGGGTGGCGAGTAGGGGGAGGGGCCCACACAGAGTGGGGGGGTCGGGTGGCAGGGTCGGGTGGCAGCTGCAGCTCCGAAATTCTGCCCGTGTCTCAGACCCGGAGACCTGCCCAGGGCGGACTCTCTGAGATCTTGGTACGGGGACCGGGAAAGCTCCCCCCATGCTGCACTCCCCGCCTCTCTAGCGGCCTGCGCCCCTGCTCCCACAGCCGGGGTCCTGGATGCGGCCGGGCCAGCTGTCCCCCCAGGCTCCGTGGGCCCCGGCCTCTAGCTCGGCTCTCAGCGGCTACTCTGTGCAGGGGCGCAACAGTGGGGCCAGCGTCCTTGTCCAGCACCTTCACAAGGTCCCTGCCACTCAGGCTTCAGTTTCCCCAAGCACAGCCTGGCTCACCTGCTGGAGCTGGGGACGGGGGGTGGGGGGTGCGCACAGCATCTAGGCCTGGGCTGGGCGGGCCGCAGTGTCCAATGGCCCCGGGTCAGGGGAGGATGCTTTGGGGGTGCCCGGGCTTGTTCAGTCAGCACTGAGACAGAGGGGTGCGGGGCTAGGCCAAGGAAGTGGGGTGGCCCTACATGGCAATAGGCATCAGCAACCCCACCTCCTGTCCGACCTCGGGCCTGCCCTCTGGCCCCAGCCCGAGGCCACCTGCCCCACTGACCTTGACACACACAGGTCTGGGCCTCCCCCAGTGGCACCGTCCCCCCTGCCCACTGTCCCTCCATCAGGGCTGGGGCCTCGTCTCTGCAGGCAGGAGGTGGCGTCACACGTGCACCCCTTGAACCCATCGGTGGCCCCGTTCTGGGCCCGCCTGCCCAGCGCCAGCCTGAGCCTGGCCCATCTTCAGAGGCATCACTGGGCACACGGGCCCCAGGGCTGAGCCTGGAACCAGCAGGGATCCCAAGGAGGGCAGTGTTCCCCAGACTCAGCACAGCACTGTGTCTTCCATCCCAGGAGCAAACTCAAGGACAACCTGTCCTCCAGGCCCCTCCTACAGACTGGGACACTGAGACCTCATGGGCAAGTGGGCAGTGGCCTTGGGCTAGTTGCTCAGCCTCACCACGCGGGCTTCAGGACGGCACGGAGGACAGCGTGTCCTGCTGGTGTGGGCCTGGCAGGGGCCTCAGCGCTCAGTGAGCAGGGCAAGCCTCCCCCAGCCACCCCCTGACTTAGCACACGCATGTGCCTCTGACCCTGCATCTACCCCCCGAGCATCCCCCCGAGGCACCTCCCGGGTGCTGGCTGCCTTCTGTGCTGCGGACCAGCCTTCCCCACAGGCCGCAAGCACTCAGCGCCTAAGCATGAGGCACCTTGGCACTCAAGGGCTTAGCTCGAGGTCCCCCACAAAGTTGAGCTCAGTGAATGATTACTGGAGGCTCGGGTGGGTGGCTGGGGGCCAGCTGAGGATGGGTGGGTGAGGGGCGAGGGGGCGGTGCCCAAGACCAGCTCAGCAACCTCAGCTGGCAAGTAGGGGGCTGGGATCACAGGGACACATGAGTCACCGTCACCAGAGCAGAGGGCGGAGGCCCACATACTGCAGAGACACCATCCTCAACTCTGAGTGTTCCCCCGACGAGCTCCAGCCCACGCAGACAAGGCTGCGGCCCAAGGGTCCCTGTCCTCGCAGAGGAGGGGGGAAGCAGGGAGAGCTCCATCGAGTCAGGGGGGTGCCACGCACCCCCACTGCCTCATGCATCTGCTCAGCGGTCCCCGGGGACCCCTGGGCCTTAACGATTCCTCAGGAAAGGCTGGCCAGGCCCTAGACAGGCCCCAAATGTCCACGGACTCCCTGCAGGGCCCAGCCCCAGCCCCCCTACTTCGTCTCGAGCTGCGCTTTCTAAAGCTCCCGGCCTGCTCTGGGCTGTGGTCTCAGGAGGTGCCTCCCACCGTGTGCTCCCAGGGGCCCGCTGGCAGGCCCGCAAGGACATGCGTGCTCTGAGGACCCGACACGTGGCTGGCACCTGGGCTGTGAGACACAGGGACCGGCCTCCGGGCTGTGTGCAGGGCCCTGGGCCACAAGACAGCCACTTCCCAGGTCCAGCAGGTGCCCCGCTGTCCCATCGTCAGGAGCTGCTCAGCGACGGCCCCACAGAGGGGCGGGACGTGACCAGACCCTCTGCTCAGCCTGCCCTGCGTGCTGTTGTTGGGCCCACGTTTCCACATCTGGATCTGGCCGCGGCTTCCACCCGCACCACCCTGCTGTTCAACCGTCAGGCCGAGACCCAACGAGCCAGCACTCGCCCCCTCCCCTGACTCCACCCACCCCTGCTCTCTGTGCTTGGAATGTCTTCCCAGCCCCTCCACCTGGCAAACTTCTACTCATCCTTCAGAACCCCTTCCTGCCACACGTGGAACAGCACGGACGCCTCTCCCCATGTGCTTCTGCCCAAGCGGCCTGAGCAAGGGCCGTTTCCTCCTCCCACCTCTGACTAAGCATCCCTGGGAACAGAACCTGGAGGTCCCCTTGCGGCCACCCCCAGTCTCCAGCTCCCTGCCCCTTCCCAGAGACCCCCAATAGCACAGCCTACTGCTCTCTGGGGAGTGGGGGGCGAGAACGGGGTGGCAGGGAGGCCAAGGAAAGAGCCTAGGTCCCCACCATGCTGCTGTCTCCCCACATGAAACGAGGAGGGGCTGCCCAGGAACCCCAGACCCCTTTCCCCAAACCTCACCCACAGCCTCCCTGCCCCACAAACACAAAATAACTTATATACAAAACAATTTAATTGAAATACCTGTATAAAAAATATGATCTCCAGACATCTCACTTTTGAACTGAAAGAAACCCCAGCCGCGGTGCCTACCCGCACCTGGACCACAGACACACAGCTGCTACAATAAATTAAAGGCTTGAGACTCTGTCCCCCCACCCCCCAGCCTCCAGAGCCAACAAGCGGACTGTACAAGGTCAATAATTTAAACCCCACCCCCACCCCCCACGCCCGAGGCCAGAGCCACGAGGTGGTGGAGTCGCCCTCTCCCCTTAAATTAGCCGCTGTACAAGTCCATCTCCCGACAGACACAGGTAGGATCGGGACCTGGGGTCCACACACAGCCACCGCCCCCACCCCAGGGCCTGAAGAAGGCGGGGGTGCCGGGAGGAGGGAACGTCTGCAAATAAATAAAACAATAAATAGCCCTCCTCGGGGTCAGACCATAAATAGACGTGCCCGAGCACAGGCGGCGAGGCCCCGACGTTGCATTGCTAGTGCACAGATGTGCCCAGACGAACACCGACGGACAGGTGGGCGCGGGAGGTGGGGGGGCACCAGAGGCCGCGTGCCCCCCCATGAGCTGAGGCCACAGGGCATGCTCCTGGTCCGACACAGTCCAACAAGCCTGCCTCCCGGAGCAGCACAGGAGAGGGACGGTCCCGGGGCCGCGCACCTGCCCAGGCCAGGCCGGACCGGACCGGACCCCACCTGGACCGGAGCGTCTTTGGACAGACAGAGCTTGAGAAGCCCAAGTCCCGCGAGAGCAGCGTTCGGAAAGGCACTCAAAGCGAAGGAATCAGCCCGGTGCCAAAGGCAAAGGTCACCAGGAGTCAGAGGTCACTGCCTGCGCACGAAGCGGACAGCCCAGGCGGGGTGGGTCCCTCCGGCTCCACAAGCCAGGCCCGGGCCCCTCCTCACAAGCTCTCGCTGCTGGAGGTGGTGCTGGCCCCGTCGTCCGCGTCCAGTGCGCGCAGCCGCAGGTCGCAGCTCTCCGCGGGGCCCCCCTCCGCCCCCAGCATCCAGGGGTGCGCGGAGATCTGATCCAGCGACGGCCGCTCCGAGGGCCGCAGGGACAGACACCACTGAATGAGCTGCTGGCACTCTGCGGAGAAGAGGGAAGCCGGTCAGGAAGGGGTCGGCTCCTCGGGCTCCGGTGCGCCCCGCGCCCCCGGCGTCCGGCACGCACCTGGGGAGACCCTCCTCCGGAAAAAGAGGCGGCCGCGCAGGATCTCCTCGTCCTGCTCGAAGGGAATGTCCCCACACACCATGTCGTAGAGCAGCACGCCCAGGGACCACACGGTGGCCGAGCGCCCGTGGTAGCGGTGGTAGCGGATCCACTCCGGGGGGCTGTACACCCGGGTGCCTGGGGGACGCACGCGGGTTAGGACGCCCACCCGGGGCGGGGGGCGCCGGTGCCCCACCAAAGGCGCGCCGAGACCCGGAGCTCTACCGAGTCACCCCGGAGGCCTCGAAACCCCGCCCGTCATCGCCCTGGAAAAACCCGGCCGGCGCGGCCTCCCCTGCGGGCCCGGGGAGGGGCGGGTCACATGAGCGGCGGCTCGGGTTTCACAACAAACAGATGCGAGCCGAGGAGCGGGAGGCGGGAGGGGCGGGCGGCCCCGGCTTCCCCGCGCTCCGCAATGCGGGGATTTCTGCGGCGCCGCCCCCGCGCAGGGGGAGGCCCGGGCACTCCCCGCGCGCCCCCGCGCGCGCCCCGCCCCCGCGCGCGCCCCCCGCGAGCCCGCTCCCCGCGCGCGCGGCCTCCAACAGTCACCGGCCCCTCCGGGCGTCCCCGGCGGGCGCGCTCACCGTCGAAGTCGGTATAGACCGTGTCCTTGAGCAGCGCGCCCGAGCCGAAGTCGATGAGCTTCAGCTCGCCCGAGCGCAGGTCCACCAGCAGGTTCTCGTCCTTGATGTCGCGGTGCACGACCCCGCAGCCGTGGCAGTGGCGCACGGCGGCCAGCACCTGAGCGAAGAAGCGCCGCGCCAGGGGCTCGTCCAGGGCTCCGCGCTCCGTGATGAAGTCGAAGAGGTCCTGGGCCGGCTCGGGCCGCTCGAGCACCAGCAGGAAGCCGTCGGGCCGTTCGAACCAGTCCAGCAGGCGGATGACGCCGCGCGCGCCGCCCGCCGCGCCCACCTTGCGCAGCAACACCACCTCGAGGGGCACGGCCGCGCCGCCCTGCGGGACACGGCGGTCAGCGCGCACCGCGCCGCCGCGACCCCGGCCCCCGCCCGCCCGCCCGCCCCACGGCGCCCGCACTTACGATGCTGCCCCACTCGGTCACCCGCTCCTTCACCACGTGCTTCACGGCCACCTGGGGACGGAGAAAGGGGGACGCGAGGGGTCAGGCCCGGCGGACGCGCGACGACGCGCTCGGTGGGCGAGGAACCCGGGTCCGCCCGGCGGCCCGACTCACCGGGAGTCCGTCGGCGATACGGCTGCCCGCATAGACCGTTCCGAAACCGCCACTGCCCAACACGGCGCCCACCTGGTACACCTTCTCGAAGCTCTCCTTGTCCGCCTTGACTGTGGGGACCAGGCGCGGGCGGGGTTGGCGCGGCCCGGCTCGCCCCAGTCCCCTTCCCCCGGCCCGGGCGCCCCGGGCCGTCGCCCTGCCCCCCGGCGCCCCCCGGCCCCACGCGCACCTGGCTGCAGGATCTTCACCGGGAGGTGGTCCACGCCGCCCGGCCCGCAGAGGTGCGCCAGGGAGCCGAACTTGGAGAGCAGCATCGCGGGCGGCAGCCGGGCGCGGGCCCGCGGCCCCCGGGCTGTCCGCCGCCTCTCACCCGGCCCGGCTCCCCGCGCGGCCGCAGACGCGAGAGGGCGGCCTCCCGGCGCCGCGCGGAGCCCCGAGCCTCGGACCGAGGCGGCCGCGGCGTTGAGGCGGGAAGCGCAGGCACCCGCTCGGGCGAGGCAGTCCGCGCGGCGCAGGGGCCCCGGGCCGAGCCGCGCGTGGACCGCGTGCGCGCGCAGCAGCCAGCGGCTCACACGCCCCGGCCGCCTCGCCCCGGGCTTTTGGGCCGGGGCGACCGTATCCCTCCGCGGGGGCGGGGCGATCGGAACCCCGCCCCCTTCCGCCGCGGCCTCCGCACCCGGGTCGCCCCCGAGAGCGCGCGCGGGCGGCCGAGGCTACGGCCTGGCCGGGCCGGGCACCGCCACCCGGGGTCGGGGAGGGCCGGTGACCAGGGGTGCGCGGCGACCCGCCCGGAACTAGCTCGCTATAGTGGAGCGGCGGAGGCGCACAGCGTGGCGTGGCGGTACACGTCACACCACCCGCGCGCGCGCGCGCACACACACACACACCGCGCACGCGCTCCTCCTGCGCGGGCGGTGGCCCAGACGTGTGGGGCGGGGCCGCGGGAGCCAATGGAAGTCGGGGTTTTCAAAGGGCCCCCGAAGCCCCAGCCAATGGCGGTGGGTGGGCAGAGCGGAGACTCGCCAGCCCCGCCCTAGGCCTTGCCGGGGAAGGTCACCGGCGGAACGCGCGCCCACCTCCGCCGCTCCTGGAGCGGGCGGCTGGACCGCGCCGGCCGCCGTGGATTCGGGGTCCCGAGCAGAGGCGGGAGTCCTGGAGGCGACCCCCGTGGGCCCCGGACCGTGCGAGTGGGTGTCCGGCAGTCCGCGCACCCCGGTGCGTGGGTGGCCCAGCGCGAGGAGGCGGTGCTGTCCCCTCGGGGACCCCGCTCAGCGGTCGCGCTGGGGAGATCGCAGCCCGTGACGCCGGCTAAGTGCTGGCCCTGTCCCGGGCGCCCCCGATTCACCCCGGGGCCGTTGTTCTGACCGGGAGTTGACCTCAAGCCCGCAGCCTGAGGTCCCTGACAACGCCCTCCCTCCTTGAAACCTTTGCTCTGCTGTCCCCATGCCTGGAGCACCCTTTTCTGTTCTCCAGTCACCTGGCTGTTCTCCAGGTCCAGCTGCTGACCGCCTTTACAAGGGACTCCACCTTGACCACTGCACATGGCCCTGGTTTGGACCCGAGCCCGTTCCCTGACCTCTGCACCACAGAATCACCTGTGTGAGGTGGTCAGGTTTTACAGGTTGCTGACCTCAGCCCAAGGTCACCAGCCTGAGCTGCTCAGGACTCGGATGTGAGCAGCTGTGAGCCAACTTCGGTAGCAGTAGCACAGCCTCCCACGCCCCCGCTGCCTCCTTTCCCTGTCTCGAAGAAGGTTGAGGGTTGGGGTAGCCAAGAGGCCAAGGTGCTGGCATTGCAGGCGCTCTCTGTGGGCCTTGTGGTGGCCCCTGCCATCCAGGCTGGGGTCTAACCATGGCAGGCCACATCCCTGGGCCCACTTGGAGTCACCTGCAGGTGTGCCCCCCGAGGATGCATACTCACGGGCCCCAGGGGGCTGGGCTGGCCTGCTGGCTCCCTCAGCACACCGGACCTCCCCCAAGCCACCCCCTTTCACTGCCATTCACTGCCACTATTACCGTCCCAGGGCAGAAAGTGACCCTTCACTGATGGAGCTCTCAGATTCTTGCCTTAGAGGAGCTCTGTCCACCGTCCTCCTGCAGCACTGGCCTGTGAGGGCAGGGTGCCCCACAAGGTCAGATCCAAGGCAGAGGCAGGAGCCCACCCCTTTTGGCCAAATCCACACACCACCTGCGAGGAAGGAGGGGCTGTTGTCCACTTGTGGGTCCTCCCGAGAAAAGCAGAGGGTCCCAGGACCTGTCTGCCAGAGAGTAAGCAAACCTCAGGTCAGGCTGCAATGGGAGTCGGGACCCGGCCTCAGCCTGCGCCGGGCCGGGGAGGGTGTTCTGGGTCTAGGTGATGGCCACGGTCAGATGTGGTTCTGAGACAGGCCTGGTTCCACCGACAGGAGCTGATGTCTCCGGTGGCCTCTCTAGCGTACCCCCGGCCCATCATGTGAATCTCCGGGCCAGTCCTCCTCACATGCCCTGGCCCGTGTGCCCTGTGGGTCCCTGGTCTTGGGAGTCAGCCTTGGGAGGCCAGCATCCAGGGGAGGGGCACCCCCCCGCCAGCTCCTGGGCATTGGTCCGAAGACCTCGCGTCTCCCCAAACTCCTGTGAGTAGGATTCACTCACAATTCTTCAGAAAGAGGTGGAGTGTGTGTTCTGTCTGCAACCTCTCAAGCTCTGAGGGTGGTCTGGGCCATCTGTGGAAGCCTCTGGAAGGCTCCAGGAGTGGGGGAGGGGTTACTGGCTTGGTCCAGGAGTACAGGGACAGAGCAGGAGGCAACCTCTTTTCTGGGGTGGGGATTTCCTCAGAGCCTTTATCCCTGTAGACACTGCCCTGCATGTTGTCAGTGTGCTGTTGTGTGGGCCTGTGTGTGTGTGTGTGTGTGTGTGTGTGTATACGTGTGGGCCAGTGTGTGTGCAGCCTTCCCCGACTGAGAGCTCGGTGAAGGGTCGCACTGGACCCAGACCCTCCACCAGGGCCTGTCCATGGCCATCAGGGCCTCTTTCAGCCTCCATCTGGCCTGAGGAGTGGGCTGGGCAGGGGGCTGGTATTTCTGCTTGTGCAGCCACCCAGGGCCTCACGTCCACTCTGGCGCGGACTCAGGCAGGGTGCTGGGCATCTCACCCCGCCCCTCCCTGCAAGGGGGCATGGCCCACCCCTTTCTCAGCTTGGCAGACTGAGGCTCCGAGGGATTCTCCCAGCTGTGGAGCCTCTGTCCTCCTTGGTACGGGGGTGCAAAGTGGGATCAGTCAAGGACCTTTTGCCCTTCTGCCCTCGGTGTGGCTTTTGGAAGTGACCCCAGGCTGTCCCATCCCTGCAGGTCTGGTCTGCACCATACCACCAGTAATGTAGACCACCGGTCCCTGCCTGTTGTTTTCTCCTGGCTTCTTGACCGTCTACTCGGTGGGCCTTAAAAATAGCTTTGGAACCCACTGGCAGGTGTGGCCCAGGCCAGGACCTCCATGAGCAGCAGAGCTGGGGACAGCCCTGTGCACAGACGGGAGAGGCCACCAGACAGTGAGCAGATGCCGCGTCCTCATCCTGCTGCCCGACTGACCACAGAGAGCCAGGCCCTGTCCCTTGGCCTCCTGTGGCCCTTGAAGGTGTCTGGGGCTCAGGCTAGCGTGCTGCGGGTGTCTGCGTCCGGGGCCGTCCTGCCGAGAGGGGCAGCCACGCCAGTTCCCAGAGGGCAGACCCTATGAGAGGGTCCCTGCCCGCCCCCTGGCACTGGGAACAGCCGGCCGGTGGGTCACCCTGTCCTGCTGGCAGGAGGGCTGCACTGTTGCCATGGTAACTGGAGCCAGACTCGTCTCCGGGACAACGAAGGGAGAGGGAAGTGGACAGAAGAAGGCCTGGGTCGCTCACAGTCTGTGTCTCGTACACACACATAAACCCCGCACAGAGACACTTGTGCAAGCATACATTCGCTCACACACTTACGAACACGCCCACGGGGCTGGAGAGTGGGGAGGGAGGGCACACACGGAGGGGGTGCTCCCCCACGATCCCCCGAGCCTCCGGCCCCCTCAGGCCTCCCATGGGCCCTCTTCCCTGTTCTCAGGAGGTCTTGTCCGCCCCGGTCCCCATACCAACGACTAAGCCCTCATCTGCCCCTTTCCAGCTGTCCCTGACACCCCACAGATTTGCTCTGCCCTGCCCTGGCCTCGAGATACCCGTCGACCTAGGCCATGCCTCTGTCCCATCTCCCCAGCCACCCCCCCACCAGCCGCCCATGCTGCCCTCGGGCCTCCCTCCCAGCTTCCAACCTCTGCCAGGCCAGTCTCTGCTTCCTCTGCAACCTGTCTTTCCAGCTCCCGCCTTCGCCTTCCATCAGCCCTGCTGGCAGGGTTACCCCCGGTGACAGCCCACGGTCACAGCTGCCACCGCCCTAAGCCACCTCTGGCCTCTGCTCCCACCGCGGGAATCCCTGGCCTTCCTGGGTCTGTCCTCTCCCCCGGCTGCACGCCAGGCTCGCTGGCTCCCGGACAGCGGCCAGCTTCACCCCAGCTCCCTGCTGGGCACCGCCGGGGTGAGAGCCTGAGCAGAGCTGCAGCCTGGCCGCCTGGGTGAGGCGGGGAGGGCCTTCCCTCTGGCCTCCACTCGCCTCACCTCCGTTGTGGCCTCTCACCCGCTAGGGAGGGGAGCCAGCAGTATTGTGCCAGGGTTTTGTAACATTTCCCAAAGGCAACCTGGGGTAGGGCCCGGGCTTGGGGGGTGGGGTGGGGGGCAGAAATCCATGGTAGGCAGTGGGCAGTGGTACCCGGTGTGAACTCTGGCCTTCCTGCCCAGGAGGCCCTGGCCTGGCCTGAGCCTCGGCCAAGGCCGGCCTGCATTCGAGAACTGCCGTCCCCTCTTTACGGCGCACCCACAGCCGCTGTAGACCCCCCTCAGCCTTGGCAATGGCTGCCCGAGCTCCTGGTCGGCAGATCCTGAAACCCGAAGAAGCCTGGGGAGGGGCCAGGGCCCCCGTAGAGCTGACCCGAGCCCAGCTGGACTGGACACCCCAGGCCCAGCCTTGAGTGTGGCGGTGATGGGAGCCTGACCGCAGGAGTCCTCTCCCCACAGAGAGGCCTGCGCAGGCCTGTGACGGGGACTGGCCGCCCCCGGACGGTGGCACCAGCTCCCCGGCCACTTAGCGAGGGCCTTCTCCTGCCTTCCCTCGGGGCCACGCTCTGACCCAAGCTGAGTAGCCTCGGCCGGTCCCCACCCACCACTCAGGCCAAGTCCCTGCTCTGCCACTAACCCATGCCAGAGCCGTGGGCACACCCCCAACCTCTCCTGGCCTGGGGCTCCCCATCTGTGGGGACTCTGATCACTCTCGTGCGGCTCCGGAAGGACTCGGTGAGGTGTCTGTGAGGTGTTTCCCACGGCACGCATAGGCCTCTGATGGACATGGCTGTGGGATTTCTGGTTGTCCTGGGCATGGACCTGGGTTTCATCCATGGAGTCCGGGGTTTCTCTGGGACCAGGAGACATGGGGCAGGGCCTGGTTCACCCTGGCAGCTCTATCCCCCACCATGCTGAGACCCTCAAGGCCAGGGAGCCCTGCCTGGACCAGGGGTGGGCTGTCCCACATCCCTCCTGCTTGCCCTGGGGGCCTGGGCTGCCCCCTGCCCCCAGGACCAGGTGCAGCCGCTGTGGATGATGGCCAGGCTGGACGGGTCATCGCCCCACTCCGCTCCGACCTCCATCAGGCAGATGAGGGTGAGATGCGGAAGGGGCCACCAGGGTGATTCCCCAAAGAGCCAGAAGCTGGCCATGCCTGGGTTTGCCTCGGATTTCACGAAGCTCCCACGGGCCTGGGTCCAGGAGCCATGCAGGCAGCGGGTCCCACATGGGATCTTCCTGGAGGAAGGGTCTCCAAGGCCGACTGAGAACAGAGGGAGGGTGTGGGGGGCTCCCAGGGCCTCTGACTGCCAGGGCCCAGGCTGGGGGAACAGTGGGGCCAAAGGTGTGGGGACCAGAGTTGTGCCATTTGGAGCCAGCCTGCGGGTCTCTCTAGATGGATGGGGCTGGTGTCCTGAGTCTCGGAGGGATTCAGGGACCTTGGGGCCCAGGGGCCCCAGCAGTGATGACACTGTCTTAGGACAGTCCCAGGACTGGCCCAGGCCACTCAGACCACACTCAGGTCGTGGAGGAACTGCCTCCTGCAAATGGACCCCCAGAGACCCTCTGAGGGCCTGGTCACAGCAAACATGAGCTCGGGACACAGTATGGCCTTGGAGACGCGCGTTTAGTGAGCACTTGGTGCAGCCCTGCGTACTCAGTACGCTCACACCCCCCCCACCGCCGCCTTGGTGGGGCATTGCTTTCACACTGCAGCAGAGACGGCAGTGGCCTGTGGGGACACTGAGGGGGAGGCTTCAGGAAGGACGAGCCCATGGGCGGCAACTGGCCCAGCCAAGCACACGGGAGCGTGTCACTGCCAACTCCGCCGAGAACAGGTCAGGCTTGGGGAGAAGCAGAGCGGCACCGGTGACGACTTCAGGTCCGGCTCGATCCAGCCCCTCCCCGCCAGCCCCAGGCAGCAGCTGCACAGCTCAGAGCTGGTCAGCCGGGGAGCCCCAGGCTCAGTGGGCCTTCTCCTTTAATGGTTCAGAAATAGCCTGCCTGGGCGTGGGGGGTAGTGTCAGTGGTTCCCAGGAAGGTCCGTGTGGCCCGAAGTCCTGCTCCTGGCTGAAGGGCAAGACTGGCACCGGCTCAGGCCTGTGAGGTGCTCAGCACCCTGGAGGCCTGAGGTGGCGCACCAGCCTCGGTGGACCCACGCTTCAGCTGGCCCCTGCCTGCCGTGCCTGCTGGGGTGGACCCGGGCCTGTGGGCAGAGGCCAGATCATGGTGGCCACACGCTGGACGTGGCGCTGGGTGGGGCAGAGCACATCTGCCTGGTAAGCCCCAGGAGGCCCCCTCTAGCCTTCCAGACTCTCCTCACTGCGGTTTTTTGCCAGAAGGACCAGGTCTGGCTCCCGGAAGCATCCCCAGCGGCAGCTGGGTTGGGCACTGAGAGGCGCGTGGGCATTCAGATCCCAAGGTGCGGCAGGAGCCTGGAGGCTCAGGATGTGGGCCTGCTGGGGGATGTCAGTGTTCAGGGGCTGCTGGCCACACCTGTGAGGGAGGAAGGGGACAGTCTGGTCACCCTGAGCCACAGACTGGGCTAGAGGACTTTGCTGGCTTATGTTGTTCTGTGAGGAGGGGGGAGTCGAGGGCAGGTAAAGGAGAAGGGGTCTGGGGCTGCTGCAGCTTTGTCCCCTACCCTGAGTCTAAGCCCCAGCACAGACTGGGGGAGGCCGGAGAGCCGACGGAGGCCATCTCTGTCCCCAGGCAGGAGGTGGCCTGGACAGAACATTCGGCTCAAAAGACGTGGCTGGGCTGGCTTCCACCTTGAGGCCACTCCACTGTGCCCAGAAAGCGACAGTGGGGGGGGGGGCAGGGGCAGGGAGGGCCTCTGGTGAGGAGATGTCCCTGTCTCATGTCCCCCTGCTCACTCCTACTGACCCCCAGGTGGGACCGTGCCACCACGGGCCTCCCCAGTGGCTGGTCACACTGGATCAGGGTTCAGACAACGATAGGTAAGCACTGTGAGCAGGTGAGCACACAGGTGAGCACACAGGTGAGCACACAGGTGAGCACACAGGTCTGTGTGCGTGACGCCAGCCAGCCTGTGTGGACCAGGCAGGTCGTGTCCAGATGTCCATGGTGGGCACTCTGGCTGGGGGAGCTCCTTATCACGTGTGCTCCCTCTCTTCCCAAGCCCCGTCTCAGCCAGGTCAGGCACCCGGGCAGGTGGACCGGCCTCCTGGCTCGCAGCAGGGCAACTGAGTCACCGTGGGGTTGGGGGCAGGGCCTCACAGACCAGGCACTAGTGCCCACGCCGGCATCCAGGGCCCAGCACCCTATAAAGGCCTGGAGGCTGGAGTCCCCGCTGGGCAGGGACAGGGGCGTGGCCCGGGGGAGCAGGCGAGTAGAGCAGCGGAGGGTGTGGAGTGCAGGGTGGGGGCTGAGCTGGGCAGGGCCACACCTGACCGGGAAGAGAAGTGGGGCAGCAAGGCGGCTGCTGCTGACCCCACCCTGAAGGTCGGGCGCCTTCCAGGGCTGACGCAGGCACCTGGGGGGGGGGGGCGGGGGAGAGGCACAGCGACTGAGTCACCACAGAGAAATGGAAAGAATGCTGTGCTTTTACTCTCTGGCTAGGCCCCCCTACGCCCCAGAAATCCCCATCCGAAGCCATCAGCACCTCCCTGGCCTGACCCCCTTCCTGCTTCCTGTGGGCCTGGCTACCCCCCACTGCCCTGGGGGGGGCAGTTTCCTCAGGGTCCAGAGAGGGTCCAGCCCGGCTGGCCCCGGAGCGGGGGTGGGGGTGGGGGGCCAAGGGGCTGCCCAAGAGCCAGCCTGGCCCAGAGGGGACCGTGCGCCAGCCCCCCTACCTCCTTTTGGGGGCCCTCCAGGGCCTGGCAGGGTTCCAGACAGGGCCCTTGCCTCTCCTTGATCAACAGCACAGCAGCGTCAACCCCCGGGGGCGTCAGGGCCTGGGGGGTCCACACTGAGCCTGTCATCAGTCCTTCCCCGCTGCCGGCGGCTGGGGACTTGATGGGGACGTTGCAGGTGCCCCCATTCATGGCCGGGCCAGCTCCATTCTTCCCAGCTCAGGCCAGGTGGGCCTCACCTGCCCCGGCCTGGGTCTCCCCTCCCACCCTGGGGGCTGCTCAGTCCTTCCCTGAGGACCCCAGGCAAGATCCCACCGACCCTCTGCCACCTCCCCCTCCTCTCTGTGCCTCGGCGGGGGGTGGGGGTGGGGGGGCGGCTTCCCTGGCAGCACCAGCTGGAGGGGAGCCGCTGACTTGTGGTTTCTGGGACGCTCCAGTCAGGGGTTTCGACCCGGCCCTCAAGTCCCTCCCAGGCAGGTGAGGCAGCTGCTCTGGGACCCAGGGCTGAGCTGCCCCCACAGGCAGCAGGCCACCCACCCACTACAGTGACCCTGGTATCCACCCCACCCCGCCGGCTCCTCCCCCAGCCCCGGGCCCAGGCTCCGCCCCTTCTCTCTGTCCCCAGCTGGCCCTCCTTCTGGTGAAACCTCTGGGGCTTGCTTTTTTTTTTTTTTTAATTTTTTAACGTTTATTTATTTGAGAGAGAGAGAGAGAGAGAGAGGCAGAGCACAAGTAGGGGAGGGGCAGAGAGAGAGAGACACAGAATTGAAGCAGGCTCCAGGCTCTGAGCTGTCAGCACAGAGCCCGATGCAGGGCTTGAACCCAGGAACCATGAGATCATGACCCGAGCCGAAGTCGGACGCTTAACTGACTGAGCCACCCAGGCGCCCCAGGAGCCTGCTTCTAAACACACCACTCCCTCGCTAAAACCCTTCAGTGGCTCCCTCTTACCTGTAGAGGAAAGACAGAGCCACCGGACCTCAGTTCTCTGAGCCACAAGATGGGTCTCCAGGAAGCGCCCGTCTGCCCCCACGGAGCCGCTGGGGAAAGGTGTGAGTGGGGAGGCACCTGACAGGCTGGGTGGGTGGGGTGCCCACAGTGCCCTGCAGCCCAGTGTGACCTGCTTCGGTCTCTCCCGCCCCTTTCTAGCACCCACACCCTCTGCCACCCCCCCCACGACCTCACCCTCTGCCGCCCCGCCCCCCCCCGACGACCGCTAGGCACTAAAACCACCATTCCCATCCCGCCATCCAGGCTGCACCTGGGGTTTGCCTCTTCCAAAGGCCCAGAGCCCCCGGACAGGGCAGGGCCGGCTGGGCGGGGGATGGGGTGCGTGCGGCCTGGAGTGGGGTGGGGGGCAGCTGCAGGAGCTAGCTCAGGCCTGGGGGGCGTCCTTCCGGGTCCTGGATCCCATCCCTCCTGATGCCGAAGCTTATCTGTTGGGGAGCAGGGGTAGGATGAAGCGGGGAGGGGCGGGGGGAGGCGGATAGCCACTGCCGCACCTCTGCTTGGGACCTGCCCACCACCCCTCTCCTCAAGTGGGGCTCTGGGGAGCAGAGATGGGGCGTGCTGTCCTCCTCTTGCTCCCCATTTGCATATTGGGAAACTGAGGCTCAGGAATGCAAATAGCCAGCCAGGCCCCAGTTGCCGACCAGCTCACAGGCTAGAAGACAGGCTGGAGGTTGCTGGGCCAGGGGCCAGGGGAGGGGAGGTACGGGAGCTCGGGTGGGTGGCCCAGAGCCCAAGGCATGGAGGCCGGACAGGAGGGGCCGGCTGTGCCCCAGGCTGGGGTTCCCCACGTCGGGCACCATCAGGTTGGAGGTTGGGGGCATCTCCCATGGGGAAGGTCTAGGGTCCAGGAGGCAGGGAGAGGAGGTGGGGGCAGAGGGACGCCAGCCAGGCCAAGAGGAGCTGTCTCAGTGAGGCCTGCGGGGACAGGGCGGTGGGAAGGAGCCCGGGCCGGGGGCAGGCGGGGTGGGCTGGGCTGAGCCGGGGCAGAGGGCCTCTGTGGACGGTGTGCAGTCCTAAGGTCTCCCTCCAGGATTCGGTGACTCTGGTGCAGGCTGGGGGCAGCGTCCGGGCAGCCGGGCCACCGTGGCCGCAGGGGGTGCATCCGCCTGACACAAGCCTTCTACCGGCAGCGCAGGGGCTCTGGAGGGCGAGGCCAGGCTGACCTGGGGGGGGGGTGGGCAGAGCTAGGGCAGGGCCACAGAGGGCGTCTTGGCACTACCCAGTGGCCGGGCCCCAGGCCAAATGTGGCCTCCCGAGCACCTATCTCTGTGTCTCTGACCTGTGGGGAGGACCAAAGCAAGTGCCCCTCGCCCCTCCCCCCCTCCCAAGGCCCAGCCTTCACGGCTCTGCTGCAGGGTTCCGGCTCTGCCCTCTGCCCCCTGGCAGGCGCTCCCCGGGTGCTGCCCATGACGCATGCTGCGGCCTCTGTTCCGCCTGCCTCCTGGCCGGATGCCAGCGCGCGTGCACACGTGGACATGACCACACACACACACGGTCAGACCTGTTCTATGTGGCAGGCTGTTGGCCTGCGTCGGACAAGCCAGCCCAGTGGCTGTCCGCCCTCTTCTTCACCTCTAGCCTCGGTTTCCCCACCTGAAGCCTCACTGGGCTGGGCCCAGGAGGAGCCTCACGGCTCAGGGGAGGGCAGCAGGAAGAGGGCAGACCCTGGTCAGTGGGGACCTTGGAGACCCCCAAATGCGGCTGAGTGGCAGGGGGAGATCACGCAGGTGTGGCCGCGGCTGTCCCCGTGGCTGTCCCCGCCTGGCTGGGCTGCCCCAGAGACCCCAGCAGCTCCCAGCAGGCTGCCTGTGTCCTGTGGGCCCGGACAGCTCTGACAACACACCTGCCCCATGCCTCACCCTGTCCCCTGGGCTCCCCTGTGGTCGATGGTGACACCCTTCCCTCCCATCACTGGAACTGTTTAGGTCATCCTGGCTTGTGGGTGCCCCCCTCCACCTCTCCTGGCCCCTGCCACAAGGTCTGGGCGTGTCCGAGGCGCACCTGGGGCCGTGCTCTGTGCGAGCCCCTGAGCCAGCCTGTGGGACCGGATGAGAGTGGGCACCCACGTGCCCTGACCCAGCTGGGCTTGCGTGGGTGCTGGGTCACGGCCTGGAAGGGCTCTGTGTTATAACCCACACGGGCCCGTGTGCACGCTGATCAGCGGGCCTGACAGCCACCCTCCCCGAGGGGTGCAGGCGGCCCTCCCCAAGCCTGCTGTCCACCGAGAAGTCCCCGTGCCCTGACCCCTGAGCCGCTGCAATTCTCACAGCTGGTGACCAGGCCGCACCCGGAGGCTTCGTCTCTGAGCCAGTGTAGCTAGGCCACCATCCCCAGCGCCCCCACCGGGCAGCAGTGTGGCTCACCGACCAAGAGCCCTAGCCCTGGGCCTGACAGACGGCAGCGAGGGCCTGCACCTGCCCCTCCACCCAGGACCCTTGGACCCGCCCAAGCGATCGCCACCTCCCAGGCCCCCTCCGGTGGGAAGCCCCTGCAGTCTGAGGGGCTCTGCCCCCCTCTTGCCCTGCCTGGGGCAGTCGGGTAGGAGGCTCTCCTGCCCTGGGTGGGGCGGAGGGGAGGAGAGGCGGGGGGCCCCCGGAGCATGAATGCACACACTGGGTGTCGTCTAGGCAGGGAGCAGCACCAGAGATCTGGATCCAGGAAGCCTGGGCCCAGCGGGCGGCCAGGGTGTGGGTTGTCAGGGGCGTGGGCGGCATTGGGAACTAGGATGGGGGACAGGCCAGCGTGAGCCGTGGGGAGACAGTGGGCGATGCAGGTCCGAAGGTGGGGGCAGAGCTGGAGGGGGACCGGGGGACCTGGTGGGAGCCTTGTGGCCTGTGGTTGTGGGGCAGGGGCAGCTGGGGACACAATGAACCCTTGTCCAGCCTGCTGAGCCTCCTGGGTGCCCAGCGGGGACCCGTGGGACGCCCTGAGCAAACACACGCCCTGTTCCGTCTGCACACGGTGTCCTGGGACAGGCGGCTGTGGCACGGGGCCAGGGAGAGGGTGACAGCAGGGCCAGGGTACAACCGCCATCCGGAGCCGCGCCTGCCGCCGGCCCAGAGTCTACCCCTCTGAGCGTCGCCTCCACCCCTGCCAGGCCCGGGCGCTTCTGCGGCCACACTGGCCCCAGCCGGAGCCCTTGGCTGCTGGCAGTGGGCTCTGTCACTTAGCGGGTCTCCCGAGGCCTGGCCATCCTGGCCCCTCGTGACGACGGGACCCAGAGCCGGCCCGACTCTGGCACTGACTCACCTGGATGGCCTGGTCTGTGCCCTGGACGGGCAGAGGGCAGGGGCCCGATGGGAGAAGATGCTCCTTGTGGGGAGACGCCCTGGCAGGCTCGGCTCTCAGGCCAGGCCGGGCACCGAGTGCCAGGCCAGCGTGGGTCTCCCGCCAGGGCCCCTCTGGGGGCGTCTCTCAGCGGCCGCCCGCCGTGGCGGGGGGTGTGCGAGACCCAACGGGTCCAGCAGAGGACCTGTCTTAAGCCCAGGACCCACCCTGATGGGTGACATCTCTCCAACACTCTGGGGTGGCTGGTGGGGCCCCAAGAGCAGGCGTCTACAGACAGATAAGTTCCCTGGAAGGCTGCTCCGCTCAGGCGGCCCCAGTGCGTGCGTGTGCTCGTGTGCGTGTATGTGCACATGTCCGTGAGCCTGTGCGTGTGCACGCCCATGAGTGTGTGTGCACGTGCTGGGGTCACTGCAAGGGCACACAGCACCCCGCCTGCGTACGGCCACGTCGCCAGCCCCACATCCTGAACTCAGCCACCCTGAGCCTGGTCGTCCTCACGGGCCGGCCCCTCCCACGCCCGGGTCCCTCAGGCCTGTGCCTGAAGGTGCCCGCCCGCTGCTCACGGGAAAGCCCCGCTCTGGGCCGCAAAGCCGGGGCCTCAGCCACAGCTGGCCTCAGAGCGTTTCCTCATCTGTTAGGAAGCCCTCGCCCAGCGCCCCGGGGCCTCCACCTGGTGCTGGTGTTGAGGCCAGTGGCACAGAAGCATCTGCCATCTGGGGCCAGACCTCCTCCGTCTCCCCTGCCCCCACAAGGCCATTGCCCCGGTCCAGATCCGAGGAGCACGTGGGAGGGGTTCTGAGAGACGCCCAAGGCCTCCTCCCAGGTTCCTGGTCCCCAGGGTCTGGGGGACGACCTGGCCAGGTCAGGGAGGGGAGGTGGGAAGGTGGGAGACACTGCCTGGTTGGGGGCATTGGGGGGTGGCCGTCAGGGCTGGTCAGAGGGGGCTGGGGGCCTGACGACCCACCTCCTGCCTGTTCCTCTGGAGACATTAGGGGGAAAGGAGCTAACCCAATTCTCTGGTGGCGGAGGGCGGCCTCCTAGACCAGTGCCCCCAGATGGAAAGTGAATGTGGGTCACTCGGGTAATTAAAAGTAGCAAGAAACAGGTGAAATTAATTTTAATCATTAATCTTATTTAACCTGGAATCCACGCTCATTTCAACATGCAGCGCGCACAGCATGCGGTAATGAGAGCCCCAGCCACAGCTGTTTCTCTACTGAGGCCTCACCCCTGCACCGTCCACACCGCAGGCAGCTCTGGGTCCTTGCTGGGGTCCCAGGGCCTGAGAGAAACTCAGAATGCTCCCTGGTGGTCCCAGGGCACCTGTGTTCTCAAGTCCTGGAGGTAGGGGAGATGTGCCAGGGGATGTCTTCTTTTTAATATGCACATTTTAATATCCCAATTACTAAATGCAGCGTGCATGCAGGAAAGGACACAAGAGTTTGTGCCGTTTGGACGACAGAAATGACGAGAACAACGTACATCGGCCGGGGTCACCCAGCGGGGCCTCGCCGGGACCTCCGCCAGCCCTCCAGCCTCCAGCCTCCAGAAGCCTGCACGTGAGTCACCCCAGACGGTCCTTATATTTATCCCCTGTGCTGACGTGGCTGTCGTGAACACGGTTCTGAGGGGTCCCCTCCCCCGCCCCTCCCCGTGCCCCCCCAGCACCCCTCCCAGCTGCTCCACCACCTACAGGCAAGAGCAGCTCGCCAGCCTGGGGAGGCTTCTGGTGGGCACCCGGCTCTCCCCCCACCATGGCCACCCTGCCTCTCCCCCCACAGGCACCCCGCTCCCCACCCCCTACAGTGTCTAGTAGAAAGGACGCTGAAGGACCTGGAACAGAAGCATTTCCCTCTCTCTGTGGTCTCTTTCTCAACTCGCTGAGGTTCTGTGTTACCTGTTATTTAACGTCCTGAGTAAAGAAACATCACATTGTCCGAATCGGTGTCATCAACGTTTTCAGTTTTACATCATGCCGGGCCGCTTTTAAATGCAAATATCAGCTGTGGGCTCATCACAGACACGGAAATCCCCATAGTTTGTGTTTCGTGGCTGCTATTCGTGGCTGCTCTTTGTGGCTGCTTTTAATGGCTGCTGCCCGGCACGTGTAAGCGCCACCCGCAGCTTTATTTTTCACCTGGTAAAATCTACACCATGAAAGATTCGCCACGGAACCGTTTTTAAGTGCGTAGTTCAGGGGCACAAAGTACATTCACATTGTTGTGCGTCCATCCCCCCTACCCATCCCCAGAACTCTTCCCTCTTCCCAAACTGGAACTCCCTCCCCATCAGACACTCCCCCCCCACCCCAGCACCACCATCTCCACTCTCTGTGTCTGTGAATCTGACTACTCCGGGTGCCTCATGGACGTGGAACCACATGGGATTTGTCCTTCTGCGATGGCTTCTTTCACTGAGCACAGCGCCCTCAAGGCCCCCCCGCGGTGCAGCGGCGTCCCCACTGCACGGATGGACCGCGTCTTGCTCATCCCTCCGTCTGTCACATCGACACGACCTGAGTGTCCACTTTTTGTGCGCCGGGATAAGTGTGTGCACACGGGTGTGCAGGTGCGTGTGAGCACCCACATTCTGCTCTCCTGGGTGCGTGCCTGGGATGGAAGCCAGTGTCGCACGGCGCTCCTGCATCGCGGGGAGGCTCCGGGCCGCGGCCACACCGTCAGCAGCGCGAGCTGCCACAGCTCCACATCTGGGCCCGCAGCTGGGGTGTCCGTTGTGGGGGTGGGGGCCGTCCAGGAGGGCGTCCCGGAGTGGTTTGCGGGTCCCCCAGGATTTCACTGCCCTCCCTGCTCTCTGCACCCCGCTGAGGTCCCCAGCCACCACTGACCCCCTCTCCCCTCAGCCCCTCTCGTGGCCACTCGCTCCTGACCAGAGCAGCTGGGGGCACTCACCCGGTGGCCTGCTCCTTCTGCTCTGTGTCCCTCCCTGTGCTCTCCTCCCCTCCCACTCACCCTGTCACACCTGTCCCCTCATAGCCCCACCTCTCGGGGACCCCTCAAAGCTCCCCCAGCCCATCATCAGCTTTCCCCAAGACCATGTCCAAAAGGCACCTTCAGGGCATCATCTCTCATCCTTACAAGACTCTCTGGACTACCGCCCCCACCCCTGCAGTTGTGAGACTTAACCATTGACCTCCTGGAGGGGTGGCCCCCCTCGCTGCCCCCTCCCCTCCTGAGCTCAGGCCCACAGCTGGATCCACCTTTGGGGGGGCTTTGACAGTGGGAGCAAATTACCCCAAGCTTTACTGGCTTCCTCCAGCCCGGTTTTGTGGTCTCACGGTTTCCGTGATCTGGAGTCCAGGTGTGGCAGGGCTGTGGTCGCATCCGTAGGGCGAACCGAGGCATGGTGGTTGCTTCCAAGCTCACTCAGGTGGGTGCAGATTCGGGTCCTCACTGCCGGGACTTCCTGCAGCTCTGCGGCACCTGGGCCTCTCCGTGGGGTGGCTGCCAGCACAGGCTTTCTGAGTCAGCCCCCGGGCCCACGCTGGACGGGAGGCCATGGCACAATACACGAAAGCAGGAGGCGGGATGCAGGGTCCACCCTCACCGGGATGATCCCAGTGTCCCTCCTCCCTGACCTCCTGCCTCCCCCCCTGCAGAGTGGCCAGAGGGCCTGGGATGACCTCAGTCCTGCCGCACCACTGCTCTGTCCTTAGTCCTCCTAACGGCCTTTTTGCTGTGTGGGCGCTGCCTGCAGCTGAGACCCCCAGCGGCTCCCTGCCAGGGACTGAGCAACACGGTGGTGGACAGCCTGGCCCGCCAGCTGGGAGGATGGGCCGAGGATTCCTGCCTGCCGCTGCAGGGGCCCCTGCCTCTGCTCCACAGCTGGCCCCCCGGGGAGATGCGGTCTGCACTGGTGTGGGTACCTGCAGATCGGGAGCACCGCGCAGAGTCAGGGCGCGTGGGGTCCGTGGACCACAGTGGCCAGAACGCCGGTCCCCAAATGAATAACTGCGGCTGATGTCCCCGCCGAGGGGCGGGGCCGTGGTGGGGACAGTCAAGCAGAGACTTCCGGAACTCCCCCCACGCAGCCGAGATGGTGAACAACAGAGCGCCCTCCTAGGAGGTGTGGCACAGGTGACAGCCACGGCCCCGCGTCCACACCACCTGACCCCCCAGTGGAGGATGCGCGGCCACAGGCTCAGCCGCAGAGCTCCGGGACTGTGGAGCTGCGGCCAGGGCAGCGCGGAGGGGGATGGGCGGGGCGGGTGGGCTGGTGACAGCATTCTTCCCATCCCAGCCGGGAAAGAGGACTGGAAATGGCTTCACACAGAACAGGCCAGATGCTTTGCCGCTCTGTCACGGGGCCGTGCACGGTACGTCTCCTGCATTCGTATAATGTGGCCCCACAATCTGGAACCTTCAGAATGTCACACTGTCCTTATGGTGGGAGGGTCACAGCATAGGCCCTGGGCTCCGGAACACGGCCAGCCAACCACGATGGGACCCGAGTGGCAGGGTGCCCAAGGACCAGTGAGCACCCTTGAGAGCCAGGGTGGCTGCGGCCAGGTACCCCTCCAGCCATGTGGCCCCCACCACCCACCAGCCCCCCGTGGGCAGCCGCTGCTTCAGGGGCTCTGCCCCGCGTGCAGCGGCTTGGGGACAAACACCTGAGGTGATCTGGGGGGGAAGGTAACTTTCAGGTGTGGTGTTCAAAATCCTGAGGTTGTTCACTCAGCCACCTGCACCCCCCAGGCACGAGGCACTGGCCTCCTAATCCCCGGGGGCCACCCCTTGACCTACGCCTGGGTGGGCAGTAGAAGCCCAGGCCCCCATTTTGGGGCAGCCCCCTCCCCACCCTGCCTCTTGCTGTGACAGCTCAGGTGTGGGTGAGGCCGACTCCGGGCCTGGGGGCCCTCATGGGGGACGATGGGGCCCCCACCACAATCCGGCGGCTACCCTCGCCCTCTAGTGCCCAGCCTGGCCATCTGGCCGCCCCTGGCACGGGGCCCGCTGTGGCTCTGTGTCCCCAGCAGGGCAGGAGGTGGCCTCAGCCACCCAGACGCCTTGGCGCTGCCACTGGCTTCTAGAAGCTTCGTGCACAGCATTTTGGGCCATTTCTCCTGTTTGCTTGGAAAGTCAGACGGGCTCTGAATGCAGGTCAGCAGCGAGTAGACACGGGTACTGGGCAGCCCATCGCCTGCCTCCTTCCACGCCACTCGTTCCTCCCTGCGTTCCTGCTGTCCTTAACCCCGCCCACTCGTGGTTTCTCACGCGCTCCCCCCTCCCCCCTTCATTCACCCCCTCCCCTCATTCATTCATTCCTCCCCTCATTCATTCATTCCCTCCCTCAGTCACCCCTCCCTTCCTCCTTCACCCTCTCACTCAGCTGCTCACTCACTCCTCCGTGACTCAGTAAGTAGTTCCTCCCCGAGAGCCAGCTGAGAGCCAGGCCCACACCAGGTCTCAGGGAGGTGGGCAGAGGCTGGACACATTAGTGCATTTATTCATCTGTTCGCCATTAAACAAACTTCCCGGTGAGCCTAAGGGTCTGCAGCGCTGCCCACAGCTGGACAGACAGACGCACAGACTCCCTGGCTGCGTTCTGGCCACGGCGTCCCTGAAAGTCACCTGAAGCAGCCCCCTGGTGCCCTCTGACTTTCTCAGCCACGGGCAGCCATCTGCTGGGCCGAGGCCGCCTGGAAGCAGGAACCAAACAGTGGTGGGCCCGGAGCAGGGGCAGCACCCCCAGACTGAGCACCCTGCCCCGAACTCGGTCCCCTTCCTCCCTCCCTCCAGTCCATCAGCAAATGCCCCCCAGGCCGCTCCCCAGCCCTCGCCCCCCCGCCCAGGAGAACCTGCCAGCCTCCCGCCCTCCAGGGTAGAGGCCAAGTCCTGCCCACATCTGCCCCCACGACCCCGATGTCCCCACACCAGCCCATGCACACGCTCAGCCTGCTCTCCCAACTGGGATGAGGTGACTGTGCTGACGCGCGGGTGAGAGAACGTGGGGTGTGCGTGCGTGTGCGTGCCGGTACGTGTGAGCCCCCCTGGCGTGTGTGTGCCGGTACGTGTGAGCGGCCTCGTGTGTGCGTGCCGGTACATGTGAGCACCCCCCGTGTGTGCGTGCTGGTACGTGTTACGTGTGAGCACCCCCATGTGTGCGTGTCGGTACGTGTGAGCAACCCTGTGTGTGTGCCGGTACGTGTGACCCCCCCCGTGTGTGTGTGCGCCGGTGCGTGTGAGCACCCCACGCGTGTGCATGCCGGTACGTGTGAGCCCCCCCGCGTGTGTGTGTGCCGGTACGTGTGAGCACCCCCACGCGCACACTTGCCCACACTGTGGTGTGTCCGGCTCGTGAGCAGCAAACTAGCCACGGGCTGAGTGTGCAGCAGTGCCAGGATGGCCACTGGCCCCAAGACGCTAGTGCCCTGGGGCGGGAGGGGAGAAGGAAAGGGGCTTAGGCTGCTCCGGGCGCCCCTCAGCCCTGCTCCGCCGGCCGCACCCCTCTCTCCCCGGGCCTGACAACGCAAGGCCTTAAGTCCCGGCCCGCTCCCCTGGCTGTTGTGGCCTGACAGAGTCCCCTCCCCACATCCAGCGGCAGGCAGCGAGGGGCTGCTCCCCGGTGGTGGCTGTCCCAAGGCTCTGGGACTCGGGGGAGCCGGGCCCGCTGTGCTCCCAGCTCGGCCTGAAGCTGGGCACCCAGCGGGCACTTATCAGGTGCTTCTTGTCCCTGTGTGGCCAGGGGGCAGGAGACACCAACCTCCAGGTGACACCCACCCCTCAATGTGGGATTGAGCACTGACTGCAGCTTTACTCCAGAGCCGGAGGCCTGGGTCTTGTGATCAGAGGGACTCACGGACAAGGGGACAGACAGACAGGCAGCTGGTGGCCACAGAAGCTGCCGAGAATCAGAGGAAGCCGGGGCGGGCGGCCGGCGGGTGGCCCGATGGATCCTGGAAATCCTCTCTTCCTGTTTTCCCAACAAAGGGCCTCTGTCCCCCCAGGAAGGCCGCCGGCCGGTGGCAGCGGACGCGCCTTTTCCGTAAACAGAGTTGTTTTCCTTTTCTCCTTCTGGCACAATCACAGCGGGCTCCGAGCCCCCCCCCCACCCCCGTCCTGGCCCCGGGTACCACCAGCCACACGGCCCTCCGGGGGTCTCAGTTACCTGTGACAGACCCGGGGAGGAGGCAGGGGACAGGAGTTCATTGGTGCCCGTCCTACGGGACAGCTGGGAGGCAGGACCAGCCTTGGGGTCCGACGGAGCCCGAGAGTCAGGGTGGGTGGGGGCTGTGCGGTCTTGCGGCCCCTTGGGGCTTGGGAGGGCCCTGTGGCCCTCAGGGCCCAACTCAGAGTAGGCGGGTCGGGGGCCTCCCTCTCCCAGGCTGGCTGGGGCTGCAGTGCCAGCTGAGCCGCTGCCCCTGGAGGTGCAGCCGGTGGACGCTAGGGCGCCTGCCCCACGGGCCAAAAGCTTGAGGGTCTGAGAGGGCCTCTGAGTGGGACCCACAGGCGTAGACGGAGGAGGCCCGCAGCGCCAGCTCCGGCTGCGGGAGGACCCGGGAGGCGGTCGGGCCGCTCCGGGCAGACGGCGGCTGCGGCGGCGCGTGCGCCCCCCTGTGCGCCAGGCCGGGAGCGGACCGGCGTGGCTCGGTGCCCGGCGTGCGCGGCTCCGCGCGGCGGCCGTGGGGGTGCCTGTGCCCACCGCCTGAAGGGGCCTGTGTGAGGGGCTGGGGCCTATTTATAGCTTGGCTTCAGGGGAGGAGCTATTAATAGCAGGGTGGAGGGTGAATGGACAATACGCCTGGGGGTGGGGAGGGGGGCAGATGCCGTCCTCCGCCAGAGACACGCGGGGCTGGTACCCCCGCCCCCACCCAGGCGGCGGACAAGGGCCACTGTTCTGTGGCCAGCAGCTGACCCAGGACCCGCCGCTCACCTGGGAGAGTCCCCGGCTTGTGCCCACCCCCCCCCCACCTCCCTGGGGGCCATTTACCAGCCTCCCTTCACCCTAACCAGGGACGTGCTGATGGTAGGGTGAGAAAGGGCTTGTGGGGTCACAGGGGCACCTCAAGCCCTCACCCCCAACCTGTGCGCGCTCAGGGAAGCAGCCTGATTCTAGTCTAGGTTGACACGGGGTCCTGACTGGCTTTGCAGGTGGCCCCCCCTCTGTCATCACAACTAGGTGTCTGAGCACTAGGTGGGGACGGCTGGGCCTCTGGGCCACAGCCAGGGATGAGGATGGAGGGGAGGGAGCGCTGCTCCGTCTGCGGCGCGGCCCCCCCCGGGCCCCCCGCGATGCCCTGGGCAGGCGAGGGGACGGCGGAGCTGGGCCCCAGGACGCTGTGGGGGCTCGGGCCCTGCGCAGACCGGCCCTGACACTGCCGGCCACCTCCCCAGACCCCCGCCCTCCGGAGACAGAGCCCGAGGTCCTGGGGGGCACGTGGGGCTGAGTGGGCACCCTCCGTGCCTGGCCTTGGAGGGCGGCGGGGCGGGGCTCCAGGCTCCCGGTGGGAGGGGTCCGTCTCCCGCGCTGGGGGCGCCCCCAGCCGGACATCGGGGTGGGACTGTCCCGTGGCGCACACCCCGGCTGGAGGCAAGCCAGCCCCTCGGAGCCCGGCGGCAGGCGGTCCCCGGGGCCACATCCTTCCCCGGCGGGGACGCGGGGGCGGCCGCGCGCGCCCCCGCCTCCCCCGAACTTGCGTCGCATTCGCCGGCCTGCTTCCGGGGGCCCGTTTCCCGTGGGAGCACCCCCCGCAATGACGTAGCCAGGGGCGCGAGCGTTCCCGCCCGCGGCCACCTGTCGCCGGCCGCTTCCCAGAAGGTCGCGGCCGACCGCGCACGCGCCGCGCCCACGTCTCCTAAGCCTCGGGCTTTCCCGTCGGCGTCACCGCCCGCGTCCCCCGGGCTCCGGGAAGGGGGGCGGGCAGGGCGGATCCCCGGGCCCTGCCCCCCACCCCGCCCGCGAGGGGAGCCCGACGACGCTTCCGGCCCCGCCCCCTTCCCGGCAGGGCCGCGCCCCGTTCCCGCCCGCAGCCCCAACCCCTGCCGCGCGGACCGGAAGGGGGCGGTGGCCGGCTCGGGTCTGCGGGGCTCCGGAGTGGGGGCGGGGAGGGGGGCTGGACGGGGGCCAAGAGGGAGAGCGGGACCCCAGCGGGGAAGGGGAGGAGGCGGAGTGGGGGCGTGGTGGGGAAGAGAAGGGGGGGTTTGCGGGGGGAGGCAGGGGCCCGGAGGGGAAGGGACGGGGGGGGGGGGTCTGCA
>CM053571.1:755124-774943 GCA_028646485.1 Cryptoprocta ferox
GGCAGAGAGGAGGCCTAGAGGAGGGCAGGGGGACCAGAGGGTAAGGAGAGGGGAAAGGGGGCCCAGAGGGGGCCCAGAGGTGAGGGACCCTGGTCTGTGGTCTCTGCACCACGGGGTCTCCTGGGGTCCTTAGGTGCCCCATAAGGTTCCTGCTCCCCCTCCCCACCACAGCAGAGCTGCTGGGCCATGCACTGAAACGCGAGGGTGACCCCTCCAGGGACAGGGCAGGAGGGGGAGTGGGGAGGTGGCAAAGTGGCTGCTCTTTGGTGCGCATGCCTGCGTCGGTGGGGGGGCGGTCTGCCCTGGACCCCCCGCAGCGTGACCGCCCTTGTCCCTCAGAGTTGAGTGGCAGATGAGGTTAGATACTCTTTCCCTGCCCTTCTTGAATTCTTTTCAATGCAGCCTCGAAGACATCACCTCCCACCCCCACCCCTTCTCCTCTGCAAGGGGTCGGGCACAAAGACCCTGGCCCTGGACAGCTGTTTGGTGATGGGACGTGGGGGTCGCTAGGGTGGCAGGAGGAGAGCCTGTGCTGCCCAGGCCCAGTCTGATGATGTCGCCTGGAACTTTGGGTCCAGAAGGAGGCCACTGGGTCTGGGAGGGAGGAGGGGTTTCTGGAAGGGTAGGTGTCCTGCAGTCCACACAGTCTCACCAGGACAAACCCAGCCCCTTGCCCGTCACTGGTGTGGAGCCAGCCAGCCTGGCGTCTGGGATGATCCCAGCCACAATGGAGGCTTTGAGGAGCCCCTGGACTGGGAGGGGGACACTTGTCCTGAATGGCAGCCTGTCCCTGCAGAGACTGGAGGCTGATCCCACCCACCTGCAAGCAAGGGCTTCTGCCACATGGGCCCCTGTAGGACTGAAGGCCCCCCCCCCAGGCTCCAGTGCCCAGTGGGGTCTGGGAAGGTGGCGGGGGGGGGGAGCATATGTGAGCTGCGAGCAGTGCCTGGGGTGGTGTCCCCAGGAGTCCATCCCAGTCCAGGACCTGGGCAGGTAGAGAGTGAGGGGCCAGGGAGAGGATGCCCACACAGGGTGGCCCTGGGCTGAGGGGTGCAGTGGGGTGTGAGGAGGAGCAGTCTTTGGTTGAGGGCTGCTGGGGATGGTCCCTGCCTTTTGCCAAGAGCCCGCACAGAGTGGGCAGCAGGCAGGTGCCGGAGTCTGTGTCCGGCCGCTGGGGGAAAGGAAGGAAAGGCCTGGCCTTAGCTGCTGGGGCCTCACCCTGAGCCCCTGCGGGGATGGCCCCGGCCATGGCCTTCCCCAGTGAACAGTCCCTCCATTGGGGATCAGAGGCTGGCCCCTGAGCCACAGTGTGGACACTTCCCAGGGGGTCGGCTGAGGACCGGCTGCCCTTCTGGGAACATGTGCAGGCAGACAGAGCCAGGGCGGCCCATGACGGTCCCCACAGAGACAGGAGGGCCTGGCCTGCTCCGCACAGTGCGACTTCCAGTGGTCACGACTGTCACCATGGTGAATTGGGAGGGGCCGCACCCACTGGGCAGAGTCCGGTGGTCGAGAGTATGGGATGCTGGTGTCGTCCCCTGTCACTCTGGGGAAGGTCACATGTTGTGGGGAGGCTGGGAGGACCCACGAGGGTGGAGCCCAGCCTGGCAGGTGCGCTGTGCACCCGCTAAGGTGCTGGCTGGGGGCATGGCACGAAGAGGATGACCTCCCCCCAACCCCCGGTCCTCGGGCCTGCACAAGTGGCCCATGTCTTTATGGGAAGACATCCTTGAATGAAGACATCCAGGAATCTCCCCCCCCCACCCCCCACCCAGGACCTGTTTGCATCCCTCCCAGAACTAAGTAGTGACATAACCTGTTGGGGACATGGTGGCCCAGTGCAGGGCAGAGGGGACTCAGGACCCAGGACCCCATCCCGGGCAGATTAGGGCAGCTCATTGACTGGAGCCTGGGGTCTGAGACTTGGACCCAGAGGTGGTGCGGTCACAGCACTGGGGAGGCCCCTAGAAGCGTGGGAGGTGCTCCTGAGAAGGGCAGACTGTCACAGGGCCACAGGGGTGTTGGGATGGGGCCGGATGGCGGGGGCAGACTGTCACAGGGCCACAGGGGTGTTGGGACGGGGCCAGATGGCGGGGGTGGGCTCCATGGCTGGCCTGGAGGACACACCACGCAGCCCAGCCGAGCCACCAGGAGCACACTCGGAGAGGCACCAGCTCTGTGGGGAGATCAGTGGGGGCTGGGAGCAGGGTCTGCCAACAGGGGTAGCAGCTGTCGCAGAATGGACAGTGACGGGGGATGAGAGGGATGATGGCTCCTGACCGGCCACCAGGGGCCAGGTGGATGCAGCAAGACTGGAGCCGGGCCAGGGCCTGAGGTGCCGAGGTTGTGGTGAGCACGGCACCTTGGAGTCTGGACAGGCATCCAAAGAGAAGAGATCAACCAGGAGGTCCCAATGAGAGGTCGTGGTCCTTTGCCCAGCTTCCAGGATTAAGGCAGATTTCAGACCGAAGCGTCACCATCGCGCTCCTGTTAGAGTCAGGGGCTCACAAGTGGGATTGTGGCCAGGGTCTAGTCCCTGACTTCAAGTCTACACATCCACCCAATGGCCACGGCCCCATGCCCAGAATGGACCAGTGGAGTGGACATACTTGATGGTCGACATCATTTCTTTGGCCACCATGATGGACAAGCCCGACAGAAGCGTCCACAGCAGCTCCCAACCAAGACAGAAACAGCAGGACTTCCTGGGCAATGACGCATTTAAAGACTGACAGGTGCAGGGCTGGAGCTGTCACTTAGCTGTTGACCCCGCCTGTCTGACCACGACCAGAGGCCGGTGATGGATCTGGAAGGACAGCAAACAGCTGGAAATACACCGTCCTTCATCCCGATGAGGAAGAGAATCAAAACCCGTCCACGTTTACTGGTAGAGAACACATGCCCCGCCCTACGGTGACTCTCCTCAGGGTCCCGACAGCACACGTGTCCCCCCAGGTCGACAACCTTGTGTTAATCAGACTGGATGGTGGAGAGGCAGCGAGCACACGCGCACTTCAGGGAGACATCTGGGGGCCTGGGGCGCGGGGGAGCCCCTCAGGCAGAGGACGGGTGGCGCCTGCACCTACCACGAGGCAGTGCAGACCTGGGGGCTTCGGGTGCTGGAGCGGTGTGCACCCCTGAGTTGTGCTCAGATGCCAGTGCCACGGAAGGCTAGCGCTGCTCAGGGCAGGGGCGGGGCGGGGCCGCGGGGTCTGTGGGAGAAGGGACCTGGTTCTGGGCCTGAGAAAGATGGCCCGCCTGGCACGGGACCATGGCTGGCTGCCCGGCACTGCCTTTCTGAGACCTGCCCTGTCAGAAGGTTGGGCACGTGGGGGAGACGTGGGCAAGGCCACAGGTCAGCAGCACGCCGCACCCACATTGGTCCAGACCCGCGTGGGCTCCACCTGTGTGGAGGGGCCCTTGCCCCTTTGTCCCACTGCTCCCATGTGCGGCCTCCCGGGGACGTCTGTGACCAGTGGAGGAGGAGCTCAGTCACGGTCCAGGGGTGGTCGGCGCAAGTGGACGATGACAGCGCGGAGGGGGGCCGTGGGCAAGCGGCCCCGCTGGCCGGTCGGGGGCGTGGGAGGAGAAAGACGGTGATCTCAGGGACGGGGGTCTGGGGAGGGCATTTGAAATGCCATGTCCACACCCGCCAGAACATACCCACCGTGCGGCAGGTGGACAGGGCCCCTCGGCCACGTGACAGTGGCCAGCCTGTCCTCGGCCTCGGGTGGCACAGCCGCACACAGACAGGACGGCCAGGACAGTGGAGGTGACGGCTCCTCACATGTCTGTCCTGAGGCTGAGCCCAGCACGGCCAGCCCAGTCAGCGTCACGGGGACGGAGGCCCAGGCCTGAGGTCAGCACCCCCAGCGAGGGGGACAGGGGCACCCTGGGCACAGAGGGTGCTGAACAGCTTCCTGGCCCCGTCTTGAGCCAGCAGCACCCCCTCACCCAGTTGTGACCGATGTCCCCAGGGCCCCCAGTGGAGAACACTGGCTTACCAGATGTTTGCTCCTGTGGCACAGGACCCCCTGGAACCAGACCAGGGGACCCAGGGCAGGGTGGGCCGTGACCACGGGGCTCTCACACACCACACTTCCGGAAGCTCCTAGCCTGACAGGGCATATGCCAGCCACACCCTGCGGGGCTGGAAGCCAGCGGGACCCGCCTACGGTGCTATGTCCCCAGAGGGGGACACCCTCGTGTCCGGGTCGGAGGGGGAGGCAGGTGGCCCAACTGTGGTCCTGAGGCCAGAGGAGGTGTCCCAGAGGCCGAGAGTGGGCCAAGTCCCTATGCTGCCGGCCCTTGGGGGGGGGGGGCGTCCAGGGTAGGAAGAGGGAGCAGAGGGTCCTCCGTTTGGGCTCCCTGGGGGGCGCTGAGGCCGCAGCGCGGGGTCACGGTGGCTGCGTCTGCCTGGCTTCCCTTCTGCCCGTTTCTTCCACAGGTTTGATCTCCCGTCGGCGCTGGGGGCTGGGGGTCCTGGCCACAGAGTGCCCTGTCCTGGGACCTCAGGCCTCCCCACAGTCACCGGCCACCGCCCAGGCTCGAGTCCCCGCAGGGGAGCCTGGCTGGTCCTGCAGCGCCACCTGCTGGCCGCGCCCCCTCCAGCCAAGCCCTGCGGCGGCTCGGCCTGAGGGGCGGGACCCTCCCCGCTGTCCAATCACCCGGCCGCCCTGGGGCCGGAGCGGGGTCCGCAGGCGCTCGGCAGGGGTCGCCACCTGGGATGGGGCGTTCCACAGTCACCGGGAGACCCGGTCGGGACCCCGACACTCAGGCCCTCAGCACCTGCGTCCCAGCACCTTGGCCCCTGGCTCCTGCCTGCACCTGAACCCCACTCCGGGCCTGGGCTCGAGCCGGGTCTCCTTGCCCACGCGGCACCCCAATCCACCCCCTACACGCACTAGGGACTGCTCTGGGGACCCTCCGCCTCTGTCTCCAGGTCCTTTGTCTGAGAACACGGTCCTGGTCACAGGTGAGGAGACTGAGGCTGGGGCGCTCGACCTGGTGGCTCCTGACCACAGCCTCAGAGCAGACCTCCCCCCCCCCAGGGAGGGAGGTGACTTGGGGAAGGGGCCACTCTGAGGGGTGACAACTGAGCAAGAGGAGCCAGACCCAGCGTCCTCAGCAGGACAGCAGCACGGAGGCCCCCGCTTGGCAGTTCCATAAGCCAGGTCAGCCCGATGCCTCCCATCTCCTGCTGGGGGGAGGCAGCGAAGGGGTAAGGGGTCCTGAGAAGAACGAGGTGAGGGTCAGTGGGACACAGACCCCAACCTCTGTCAGCACGGAGACGCCCACGCTGGGCCTGTCCCTCCTGGGCAGCCCGGGGCCAGGTGCCATGGTGGGGATCTAGGGCGGGGCCTTGGCTCGGCGAAGGGGAGGGTCCAGACCCCACAGACCTCAGGGGCCAACGTGGGGGCCGCAGGGGAGCCAGCTGCAGGGATGTTCTAGTGTCCCCAACAGCAAGGCCTGTCCCCTCCCCACTGCCAGGCCACTGCCCCTCAGGACACCCACCAATGTCGCCTGTGCAGGGCAGGGGAGGGGTCTCCAGTGTCCACAGAGCCCTGGAGGGGTGGGCTGCTGCCCGGGTGACCCTACCATGCAGACTCAGGAGCCTCTGGGTCCCAACTGGAAAGAGGGGTCAGTTCCATGCCAGCCATGTGGCTTGTGGCTTTAGCTCCTCAGGCCTGACCTGGGTCCCACATGCCGACCCCCTCTGGCCTGGCCCTCTGCTGGGGCTCGAGCTGTGGCGGGAGCCCCTTGCTCCCCAGGGGCCTCCTTTCTGGGCCTCCCTGTCCTTGCCCCCACCTGTGCGGGGCCCCGCCAGCCCCCGGCCCTCCCTCCCTCCACGAAGCCCCAGCCCGCAGGGCTCCCTGGAAACCACTCAACCACAGGGCTTTGTCCTCCCTTCTGGGCTCACGTGGCCGTCACCCCTCTGGTGGCGACCTCTCCCACCATCGTGCTCCCGCTGCCCAGACCCTCAGCCCGGTCCCCACAGAGACCACGTGTGAGTGTGACGACAGGGCTGTCCCTGTGTGGACCCCCCAACAGGTCTGGCTTGGACAAGAGCTGCAGGCTGGCCTCGCCCGGTCAACTCGACCCGCATCCTCTAGGACTTCAGGGAGCTGGGGCCGGGACGGAAAGCTTCTTGTCCGTCAGCACAGACGTGGAGACAGAGCAAGGGAGGCCAGCCGAGGGGCACGGGGATCCAGGGAGAACCAGGGACAAGACTTGGGGCAGGAGTGTCCCCTGCGGCCCCCAGGGTGCCCACCTTGGGCCTGCAGGGCAGGTACCACAAATTGATGCGAGGATGCAGACGTCCTCGGTGCCAGAACAGTGGGAGACAGGCGGCCACCCCCCATGGTGACCCCTGTGTGGACGGCAGTGGGGCTGGCGGGGTGCTTGGGGACTGGTGTTCACGCGGGTGGGGGGGGGCCCTGGGGGGCACCTGCATGGACTGGTGAGTTCTCAGGGGGCCCTGGGGGGCGCCCACACTGGGAGCTCTCGGCGGGAGGGCCCTGGGGGGCGCCCCGCACCGACTGGTGAGCTCCGGGGGGGGCCCTGGGGGGCCTTCCTGGTGGACCCACAGCCTGTCAGCCTGTATTTTTCTCAGCTGCTTCGTTCCCGGATGAGACTGGCCCTGGGGCTGGTGGTGATGGACGGTTTCCTCCGGCTCTGCCCCTGCCTGAGGGCCCCTCGGTGGCATCCGCTCTCCGATCTGGCGCTGAAAGCCGGAGGCCGGCACCCCAGGGCGGGCAGGCCGTGTCCTCTCCGTGTGGGGCGGGCAGGGGCGCCGTCCAGCCCCAGGGGGACAGCGAGGTGAACGGAGCTCACTCCGTCCAAAATTGTTCACGCTTTTCAGTGAGACAAACTCACGGTTCTGTGCTTGACTACCTCCGATGGTCAATTTTATTATAAAGAACGGTATCAAAATATACAAATCTGTTTAAGAATCAGGAACTGCAGTTTTCTAAGGGCCAGATGATCCCAAGTGTTTGAGGGGACGCAGCTCCCCCTGGACCGTCCGTGGAGAAACGGGGTGTGGGGGCTGCATTTCCGGGGTGTCGGTCTCAATAACTTAAAGGGCGGGTCCAGCTTCCGGCTCTGGACAAACGTTACAGATCCTCACGCGGCGGCGCCTGTGCTGGGTCTGCTGTGACTTCTGCCAGGAGACAAACAGATCATTTGGGAAAATCCCCGCATGAAAGCCCGGAGGGCGAGGCGGCATGGTTTTCATAGGACCTGGGTGGCACACACGGGCGCGAACGGCCCGACGGGGCGGCCCAGCGCTCCAGAAGCAGCCGGGTGGCAGGGGGACGCCAGGACACATGGAGGCCGAGGTGGCGTGTGGCTGCCTTCCTGTCCTCTGCTATGTCCTCGCTCCCTCTGACGTCTGGTGCGTTCCCATCCTTGGTGCTCGGGCTTCCTCCAGGCTGCGCACTCGGGGTGGGGGTGGGGCTCCCCCGCAGACGAGTCTGCAACCGTCTTACTCGTTTGGAAAAAGACACTGTCCCTTCCGCTCTGTGCTGTTCCAGCACTTCTAGGAGACTAGTGGGGAGAGCTGTGTCCCCCAAAGACACGATGACATCCTAACCTGTCCCCAGAAGCCATGGTGACATCCTAACCCCAGCAGCTGTGAACTGGGCCTTGTGTGGAAATGGGAGCTTTACAGATGATCAACGTGAGGTGAGGTCACTGGGGTGGGTCCTTATCCAATGACTGGTGTCCATACGGGAAGAGAGCAGCGTGGATGCAGACAGGCCATGGGAAGGCCACGTGGACAGAGGCAGAGACTGGAGGGACAGGACTGTAAGCCCCGGGGATCCAAGACTGACAGCCACCGGGAGCCAGAAGAGGCCGGGGACTCTGCCCGCAGGCTCAGAGCGGGTGCTGGCCTCAGGCCGCCGGATGCTCGCACGGGGAGTGCGCAGGGACTGCCCGGTGGCCCCTCTGCCGTCAGCCCGCCTATCAGCTCCGGTGCCACTGACTCTGCTTCCCGTCCCCACCTTCTGTGTGTGCAGTGACCTCCGGGACTCCCCACAGGGACTGTCACCCTGTTGTCTTCCAGGAAGCCCAGCCGTCACCCCCGGCCCGGCGGCCGGTGTCACACCCGTGCTCCCAGCCAGGCCACTCACCGTCCGCCTCGGTCTGCGTCTGCACACAGGCTGTGTCCGTCTCTTCGAAGCCCTCGGGGCACACGCACACGTAGCTCCCGGGGGTGTTGTAACAGTTCTCGTTTTCTCTCGCGCACACGTTCTCTGCAAGCGAGCACTCGTCTACGTCTGTGATAAAGACAGTCCACTTTAACGAGTTCCTCTGTTCGGCAGACACGCGCCGTGATGAGATTCTCGTAATTCGCTCACGCACAGAAAACACGAAGATCAGACACGTCATGTGGGAGAAAAGAGTAAGAGGGCAGTTTAACAGGGGTGTCGGGGGGCAGGCCACGCACGGCCGAAAAGCAGAGAAGCTCGGGGCCGCCGTGAAGGCGTGAAGCCCAGCGTAAGCTCGCGAGCGGTGCGGTCAGTGGATTTGCTGCCTTTGCCCGAGTGGGTTCCAGCCGGCCCCGCCGTGGAGGGGGCTGTGGGGGCCGGGTCACCCCTAGCTGACGGGAAACGGGGGTGTGGTATGGGAGCCCCAGGCCACAGGACCACCAGCGCCCCGCACACCCGGGGGCCCCGCCCGCTGCTCCCGCGTCTGGAAGTTGGAGAAACAGGGTCTGCGGAGTCGGAGCCAGCGCCCCCGCCCCAACCAGCTCGTCCCGGGACCATCACACTGTGGCCTCCCCGAGGCGCTCCGTCCCAGTCCAGCACTGACCTGTGCACTGGCCGCTCTCCTTGGTGTAGCCAGGGACACACTCTTTACACTGTCCTGGACCCTTCCCTGTGCAGCCCACACAGGTTGAATCACATTCTAGAAACCAGAGAGAAAGACATGAACAATGTCAGACCCCGTCCCGTGGGCACACTGGGGTCTGCTGCCACGCCACGTGGGAACCCCAGTGCCCCGGTGTCTCCCACCCAGCCTCCCCGCCAAGCACGGGTTTAGTGGAGGCGGCAGAGCGGAGACTCGGCGACCACGCATGGGAAGTCCACGGCCAGGCACCCCCTGCCCACCCTCACGTGGGAGCCGGCAGCGACGTGGCCGTTTTCCCAGGGGTGCTGCTCGACGGGCCTGCTGCCAGCTCGCTATGAATAACCTTCCCAGGTGAGGCCCGCCGTCACAGAGGGGCACACGCGGCACCTGCGGAACCCCCCGGCCTTCTGGGGACGACATGGCCCTACAGTCCGCACCCCTGAGCAGTTTGGAACCAGGGTGAGAACACCGACGAATACGAGAAGCTTCTTTACCAAGGGATTCAAAGTTCATGACTGTGGGAGAGTTGTCCGACCCAAGTAGCCAGCGATACATATTGTCCGAGAAATCCGCAGCGTCAGGACGTGCTCCGAAATCACGAGTGTGCGTGTACGTGACGTACACACGTGACAGGACGGACAAAGACAGTCACGACCTTGTTAACTGCGGAGCATGTTAAAACTAGTAACAGAGGCTCCCTCTCTGTGGAATTGATGGTTTTTAAAAATTATCTTCAGGGGCGCCTGGGGGGCTCAGTCGGTTAAGCATGTGACTTCGGCTCGTGCTGAAGCATGACATGCTTACATGTCAGCACATGTAAGCATGTGCTGACAGCTCAGAGCCTGGAGCCTGTCTTCAGATTCTGTGTCTCCCCCTCTCTCTGCCCCTCCCCTGCTCACAGTCTGTCTCTCAAAAATAAACATTAAAAAAATTATCTTCAACTCATTTGAATTTTCTGATTTTTCTGCAACAAATACCTATTACTTGGGTTGCCAACTTAAAACTATTTTTCTTTTGAGAGAGTGAGGGAGCACATGCATGTGGGCGTGCAAGTGGGGGAGGGGCAGAGAGAGGGAGGCAGAATCCCAAGCAGGATCCACGCTCGGCGCAGAGCCCAACGCAGGGCTCAATCTCACCACCCTGGGATCATGACCTGAGCCGAAATCAAGAGTCGGTCGCTTAACCAACGGAGTCACTCAGGCGCCCCACCACCTTAAACTTTTTAAGGTACGTAGAGGGGCCCCCGGGCGGCTCAGTTAGGTGTCCGACTTCGGCTCAGGTCATGATCTCACGGTTCATGAGTTTGAGCCCCGCGTGGGGCTCTGTGCTGACAGCTCAGAGCCTGGAGCTGCTTCGAGTCTGTGTCTCGCTTGCTCTCTGCCCCTCTCTACTTGCACTCTGTCTCTCTCTCTCAAAAATAAATAAATATTTTAAAAAATTTAAAGCAGGTAGAACACACGAAAGTCACGTGAATGTCTGCAAAGGGAGACAGGAGCGCGGCCACCGCCCCGAGGAGCCCGCGCCCAGGCACCTTCGCAGGTGAACGAGCCGTTGACGTTCTCACAGTACTGCTGCTCGCCGCACGGAGGCGTCTCGGCCGCGCACTCGTCCACGTCTGGAAAGACAGCGGCTCAGCTGTGAGGGGTGGAGCCCGGGGCCGGGCCGGACGGGGAGTTGGCCTCCCACGTGCAGGGGTGACGACCGGGGACACTCAGTGGCCCCGGGGGAGGGACCGCTGCAAGGGCCACATGAGCATCCGGCGCCTCCACAGGGACCCGCAGAAACTCCAGGTCGGTGTCGGGGCCCTGCCCTCCCCACTCGACGTGAGGTGCCAGCCCCATGCCCCTAACTGAGGAGTGAAACCAAAGTGGACATATCATGGGAGGAGGGCACCTGGGCCTCGACCCTCCACTCCTCCCACTTGCCTGCCAGCACCCGGGCCTGAGGAAGAGCCCCTCGGCCACGGCCAGACCCTCCCCAGGGCCTTCTGCGGGGCTGGGTTTGGAGCCAGTGCCCCCGCAGGCTGGAGCTCAGAGGTGGGTGGGGGCTACTGGGCGGGGGGGGCGGGGGGGGCGGGGAGCCAAGGGGCCTGAATCTGCAGCTGTATGTGTGTCAGAAGGCCTGCCTCCCGTCTGCGGCTGCGAGGCACCTGTGTATGGCTCCCAGGCACAAGGGAGGTCTGTGCCTCAGTTTCCCTACCAGTGGCTGCACATCAGCAGGTCCTGGAGAAAGGAGAGGGAGGGAGGAGGAAGGAGAGCAGCAGGAGGGAACGGGGAGGGAAGGAGGAGGGGAGGCCAGGCACCAGGAGCCCGTGCAGCCTCAGCCTCACCCACGCAGGCACCGTCCTCCTGTGCCCAGCCCACTTGGCACTCGCCGCAGTCTCTGTTGGTGGGGCCCGTGCACATCTTACACGACTCGTCACAGGCTGCAAAGTAGAGGCCGGACGGCTGTCAGTACGCGTGAATCCCACTCTCAGTAACAAACGTGACACAGAGGTCATCTCAGAAACGAGGAACTTACCTGCGGTAGAATGAAAACAAAAGCCAGAAACAAATAAGGAAAAAATCCCCGGAAAGCAACACTCGTTCAACAACGGAAAACATTCACGATGCGGACGGGATCAGAAATCACAAACGGCAGCTTTCACCTCCCGCCAGCGGCAGCATTCTCAGCAGAAAAGAACCCCAGGGAAGTTTCCAGCCTGAGGAAGGTGGTGCCCAGACACCTACCCCGCGTGCCCCGCATGGCGCCAACCTCCAGGCCAGGCGAGGGCCCGGGGGGGCAGGAAGGGGAGAGGCCGTGGCCTCACTGGCCTCCAGCCCATGTTCCACACAGAACACGCGAGAGACCCGCGCCCTGAGCAGCTCTGGCTCGGGAACCCAACGCGCCTGCTCGTGCTGTGACACGGGTCCGGACGCCAGCTAAGGAGACCACGTGCGGGGAGCCGTCCGCGGCCTCTTCCGCGGGCGTCTAGATCCTTGTGTGCGCAAGCCACCATCGGGTCTCGGCCCCAGACCTTCACCTGGGACTGCGGCCACCTGATGGTCACAACTGAGAAGGCGCTACCATGTGACCCCACAGGCCACCTGAGCGCTCACACCAAGGGGGGCCCAGGACACCTCCGAGGCCCCGTTCGGAGAACCCACCGGACATGACACGGTATAACTGAGACTGTGTGTTCTCTTAAGGGGACCCGGGGGGCCAGGAGGTCATGCCACATGACCTCAGGTGTCCCAGGTCTCATGCGTGCCACCTCTCTACCCCGGCTCACGCAGTGACGCGGGCTGGGGTCCAGCACGGCCTTTGCTCGCTCCAGACACTCAGCCTCGGTGACAGCAGGCACATGTGGCCACCCCCGCCCTGAGACAGCGGCAGCGGGAGAGCAAGCCCGAGTGGGGACGCTCCAGGCACTGGGAGCCTGATGAGCGTGGATGTGACACCGTCCACCCTCCTGTCCTGCTCCAGAGGACTTCCCTCCTGAGGGCTGTCTAGGGCCAGGAGGCAAGGCCACGGCGGCCCAGCCTGCCGCTTCCCTTCTCGTGGTCTCTATGCGCCCCCGGGCTCCCGGGACGCGGGTAAGGGCCAAGGGCTGCGTCTCCCGCGAGGAGGACCGTGGGCCGAAGCCCTGGCCGCCCGCGCCGCCGCGGTACCTGTGCAGATGCTGTGCGTCTCGTTCCTCAGCAAGCTGAAGTAGCCGTCCACGCAGTCGGTGCACGTGGCCCCCTGGTACCCGACGTGGCACTGGCAGGACCCGTCCCCCTGCCTGCTGCCGTCCCCGCTACAGTCCCCGTTCCCGCCGCAGGGCCTCTGGGACCCGCCCTGGCACGCTGTGGGCGACATAGACCCGCCGCTCAGAGCCCAGCCCCGGGGGGGTCGGCCGGGGGATGGGCTCCCACCGAGGGGACCCGCTCAGAGTAGCTTTCTGAAAGTCCCGCTAAAACCACGCTTTCCCCCCCAGAATGAGCGCCTGCGGCCGAGACCACAGGAGCCAGCGTGCCACCCGCCTGCGGGCGGGGCTGCTCACCTGCCCGGGAGCCAGCGGGGGGCTCTGGGCAGCCTCCCCGGAAACACGGGGACAAGGATGCTCACACCTGGAGCGTGTGGGACTGCTGGGGACCATGACAATGACCCATTGTGGCCACATGGCAGTGGGACGCCAGGAAAGGTAGGCAGGAAGGGGCTGCGGCCGGGGAGAGGGTCTGAGCTTGGAAAATGTGCCACTTTATCCAGCCGATCAAGGTGAGTGAGTTTGGGGGCTTCGGTTTCAACGTCCCCATCTTCACGGAGGAGCCTGGCTCCCCTGCTTAAGGCCGGCACAACGCATCCACCCCGACAGACGCGCCTGCCCCGTGGCCCCCACAGACCAGCTCCTCGGTGGGCAGAGCCGGGCCAGGGGCCACGCCAGCCACAGACCCCGAGGCGCACTCGGGGCAGTGCCCAGGTGGATGGACTACGGGGGGTCTGCAGGCCGTGAACTACAGGCCCAGCTGGGATCAGCTCAGAGCCATGCTGCCCAGAGGAGGTCCCTGCAGGGTGAGGGCGGCGGTGACACAGCAGTCCCAGGGCCGGGTGGAGGCAGCGTCCAGGCCCTACGGGAGCCGACCCCCCCGTCCCCCACCCTGCGCCCGCCCGCCGGGGAATCGGCACACGGGCACCGGCAATGACCTGGGGCACCGGAGACTTCCCCGAGAAAAACGCACCGAGGCAGTCCGGCCCGTACGTGCCTGGAGAACAGCACACTTCCAGGGTTTTCACACAAAACCATTCAAATAAGTCAGGATGCTCCTTCTTCCTGAGGAATCGAAAACGTGTTCGTTAAAGCTCACGAGACAGATTTCTTCAACACAAAAACACGGCTCGTTCCAACGCCCGCTCCAGGGCATTGGAAGGCCAGGGAAACACCGGCGGCGGGCAACGGCTTTCCCCGGGCCCGACCTCACCGGGCTGGCGGCGCTACGCTACCGAGAGACAAGCGTGTGGAAACTCTGAGGCCTGGAAGTATTTCAACGTCACAGATTGAAAAATAAGAGGTCGCTCATGTTAGTTTCCATGACCACCCAGGGAGAACAGGGGGTGGGGGTGGGGGGCTGAGGAGCCAGGCTGGGGGGGCATGGGGGGTGGGCCCAGGGAACGGTGGGGGGGTGCGGGAGACACTGGGCACAGGGGTGCAGGGCTGGGGGAACGGGGGGGCATGGGGGTAGGGGGCTGGGGAACAGGGTGGGGGTGTGGGGGGTGTGGGTTCAGGGGGTGTGGGGAGTGCGGGGGGTGCGGGGCACTCACAGCCGCAGCCACCAGGCCTCCAGGCGCTCCTCGTGCTCCTCCAGCATTCTGTGACAGTCAAAGTCGCTGCTGTCACACAGGCTCTCCATGATCTCCAGCAGCCGGACCTCGCTGAAACGCAAGCCCATCAGCACCGCAGGGTGAGAACAGGAGCCCCGGTGGTCAGTGTCCATCCCACAGGGACGTCCCCACTCGGTGCCAGGCAGGAAGGACGGTGGCACTTTGGTAGAAAAAGATCTTCAACAAACACATCAGTGGGGGGTGGGTGCCCTGCGATGAATGAGACTCAGAGCACTGGTGGTCGGGGCGGCAGGTGTGGGGCCACCAGGGGAGCCCCTGAAGCTGGCGGGGGAGGAGGCTGGGGCTCTGGGTGGAGGCGAGAGGACTAAGCCCACCAGCAGGGGAAGCCAGAGACATGTCACGTGGGGGGACTCACTGTCCGGGGTGCGTCATTAAAAGACCACCCAGTTTGCTATGTGGAGACTGGATATGGGGACAAGTGTGGAAGCCAAAAGGCCATGTGGGAGCCAGCGGACAAGTGACTGTACGGAAGGGACCCTTCTGTGTGTCCGTCTTCAGTGTGGGTGACGACACTCACGGGAGCACGTCAAGTACCAAAGCTGGGCTGCCCAGAGCGGGGGTGGCAGCACCCACCTGAATTCATACTTGGAGAGCGTCTTCTCCTCCCAAGCCGTGTTCCCGCCGCCAAAGTTCTTCTTCGCGGTGTCCACCATTCCCTGTGGCGAGACGGTGGACACAAGGCTCAGCGCCGCTGCCCCACCCACATGCATTGCGAGAGCAATCCCAGTCCATCACGGTGACTCCCCGGGTCCACTCCTGGGGTGACGCCATCCACTGCCTGGGTGACCCTGGGTCCATCGCATGGGTGATGTCCATCTCAGCACTGACTCTGGCCCATCTCTAGGCTACCCTGGGTCTGTGACCCTCGGCCGTGGTGGGCTGACCTCAGGTCCATGGTGGGGTGACTCTGGCCCACTGAAGGGCTACCCTGGGTCCCAAACCGTCATCAGCAGTGGGCTGACCTCAGGTCCTTGGTGGGGTGACCCGGGCCAACTGAAGGGCTACGCTAGGTCCTGACCCTCGTCCGTTGTGGGTTGACCTTAGGTCCATGATGGGCTGACCCCGATCCACCGCAGGGTTATCCTGGGTCCAGGACCCCGATCCAACGCGGGACGACCCCGGCCCCGCCGCCCCCCAGGCGGCCCCAACCCCGCGTCTGCGTAGGGTGACCGGCCCACCTGGTTGAACTTGTCCACCAGCTCCCGGCAGCGCTTGCAGGGCGTCGCCTTCTTGGCGGTCTCACCAGGCGGCGGCGGCAGCAGCAGCAGCAGCAGCAGCCCCAGCGCGGCCGGGGTAGGGGGGCGCATGGCGGGCCGGGGCAGCGTTGCGCAGGACGCGGCCGCGCGGGCACTGGCCGAAGCCCAGCGGGAACCGGCGGAGCGCTCGGCCTCTGCGGCCGCCCACCGCTCCGCGGGGCCGGCAGTTCCCGGGGCTACTTGACGGTGCCGGGCGGGATCCCGCCCCGCGCCGGCCCTCGCGCCGCTATTGGTCGGGGGGTCCCCATGTGGCCCAATCCGGTCTCGCCACGAGAAGCGACCAATAGGAAGACCCCGGGTCAGCGCCCAACCGGGAGGGGGTGGGGACGGGGGCGTGGAGATCGGAGCCTGCCCCTCGCGCGCACCGGCCGCGGCGGCCATCTTTACTCCGGGCAGGGAGGGCGTCCCGCTGCTATGGTTGCGAGTTTGGGGCGGCCATTTTAGGTTTGGGCAAGGGCTTCTCCTCCGTTCTCCGCTTCCACCACCCCGCTTCCGGCCGCGGGCCGCCCCGGGGGCTGCGCATCGAGGGACGCCGCCGCGAGCGGGCGAGGTCAGCGCGCGGTACTAGCGGCCGGGGCTCTCGGGACCGGCGGCGGGCGAGGGCGGGACGCGGGCTCTCGGGGCGGGCGGCGGGGACCCCGAACAGGCGCTCGCGCCGCGCTCCGCCGTCCTCAGCGCCTCAGCAGCGAGGGGCTCCTCGCCGGGAGCCTGGGGACAGTGTCCTGGGGCCCCGGGTCCCGCGTTTCCCCGCCTGCCCGAGGCCGCTGTCCCGGGAACCGAGGTGGAAATAGAACTGAGACGAGCGCGCTCTGGGTCCTAGCGACGGACGCGCCTAAGGAGCGCGCGCTCGGGGCTGCCGGTGGTCGGCGGTGCCCCCGGCCGCCTGTGTGTCCCGGCTCGGCGGAGCCCTTAGCGGCCGCAGTGGCAGGGGCCGGACGGCCTTCCCGGGTCGCCTCCTCAGCGGAGACCGAGCCGGGCCCGGCTCGGCCCGAGCGGCAGGTCGTGCACTCACCCCCTCGTCCTGGTTTCCGTGCCCGCCCCGCACCCCCCGCCCAGCCTCTGCCGTGCCCGTGGCCTCGGGGCCCGCCTGCTGCTTCCGCCCGTGGACCTGGCGCGGGAAGCCCCTGCGGCGAGGGAGACCTGAGCTCTGCCGCGCGTCTGCCCTCACCGCCGGGGACAGGACAGACGCGACTCCCTGCAGGGGGCGGGCCCCGAGCCGCACGCGCGGGGCTCTGCGGCGCCGGCTGTGAGCCCAAGCAGCCTGGTGTGCAGCTGCTTGGCGTTTCTTTGACCTTTTCTTTTCCCCGTAACAGTAAGAGGAACAGAGAACAGCGTCTGAATATTCTGTGGTCTTCTTGGCTTTACTGGAAATTAAAACATTAAATTTTTTTGAATTTTGGGGAGAGAGAGAGAGCAAGCGCACTTGAGCAGGGGAGAGGGGCAGAGAGAGGGAGAGAGAGAATCCCAAGTGGACTCCGCACTGTCAGCACAGAGCCGGATGGAGGGCTTGAACTCATGACCCTCAGATCATGACCTGAGCCCAAATCAAGAGTCGGTTGCTACCCGAGTGAGCCCCCCAGGCGCCCCAGCGCTAATGTACTTTTGATGAAAGCGGAAGCTGGTGTGGTGGGACCCGTGTTGAAGAGTTTTACCGAATTTCTTTTTTTTTTTTAACTTTATAGTTTATTGTCAGGTTGGTTTCCATATAACACCCAGTGCTCTTCCCCACAAGTGACCTCCACCATGACCATCACCTCCCTTTACCTTTCCCCCTTCCCCTTCCGCCCTCAGTTTGTTTTCAGTATTCCAGAGTCTCTCGTGTTTTGTCTCCCTCCCTCTCCCTAACTCTTTTCCTCCTTCCCCTCCCCATGGTCCTGTTGGGTTTCTCCTGTTCGACCTATGAGTGCAAACACATGGTTTCTGTCCTCCGCCTGACTTATTTCGCTCAGCATGACACCCTCGAGGTCCATCCACGTTGCTACGGATGGCGAATTTCTTTGAGTAGTTTGTTGAGCACCTACTGTGTGCCTGGCTCTGCTGATAGAACCGTGAATCAGCCACGCAGGCCCTGCCCCCAGGACGCGAGCCCAGCAGGGAGACAGTCAGCCACCTCCTTCATTCACGCATGGGCTTCTGTGATGACCAGAGCCCGTCCTTGCTGAAGGTACCTGGGGAGGGGGGGAACCAGAGAAATCCCACCCTCAAGGAGCTTGCGTTCTAGAAAGAGGAAGACAAACTACGAACACCCCTGTTCGTCTGTGGTTTTTATATTCGGGAAGAGAAACAGGTTACTTTTAAGGGAACTGCATGCTACTTTGGCAATTCTTCATTGTTGAAGCCCATTCCCCCCCTCCCGGCCCCACCACACCAGGCAGGGTCCCTGCTCCCTCCAATCACGGATCGTCCTTCCCTTGTTGATTCCCCAGTTGCCATCTTTGGAGGCTACAGACTTCTTTTTTTTAATTTTTTAAATGTTTATTTTAAGAGAGAGAGGGATGAGCACATAAGCAGGGGAGGGCAGGAGAGAGAGGGAGACACAGAATCCGAAGCAGCTCCAGGCTCTGAGCTGTCAGCACAGAGCCCGACGCGGGGCTCGAACCCGTGGACTGTGAGATCATGACCTGAGCTGAAGTCGGACACTAAACCGACTGAGTCTCCCCAGGCGCCCCTGGAGACTACAGACTTCTTAAATCTCTCCCCAGTCGCGAGGTAGTTTTAGGGGGACCCCGGCAGGTCAGTCGGTTAAGCATTGATGATTTCTGCTCACGGTTCCTGAGAGCGACCCTGTGTCAAGCGCCACTACTTGGAATTCTCTCCTTCTCCTTCCCTCTGCCCCTCTCTTGCATGCGCGCTCGCTTGCTCGCTCTCCCTCTCTCCCTCCTCCCTCTGCTCCTCCCCCGCGTGCATGTGTGCACACGTGTTCTCTCAAATAAAAAAATAATATCAATAAAAAGTACTTTTAGCAAACAGTAAACACTCTCTCGTTTTGCTCCTGGCCCTTCTGGTTCTGATCAAATAAAATCAAGCCTGTTTTAAGACAGCCAGAAACAGGAGGAAGAATTTGCCATCTTCCCTCCGCACAAATGGGGGCATCTGGGTGTCTCCCAGGAAGCCTTGGGCTGTAGGCTCCTCCCCAGATGGCCGATCCCGGGGTCCGCCGCGGGCACACCTGTCCGGTCGCCTCAGGAACACACTCCTGCTTTTTGTCACCTGCGTGCTCACGCTCAGGGGCTGCCCTCGGCTTCCAGGGTGAAGTCCAGGACGCAGCGGGGCAGGCAGGCTGCCCTGACCCTGTCCCAGCTCCTGCCCTCCTGTGGCTGCCCCTCTGTCCTCCAGATGCATCCCTCCCGCGCTATGGCCGCCGGTCCGTCCTGGGGTCTCTGCCCCGCCAGAGCTGAGCCACCATCCCGCTGCCCTCCCGAGGCTGGGTCAGCCCAGGGCCCGGCGCCAGGAGGACTGAGTTCTGCAAATAAAGTCTTTCTTCCTGGAAAAATACACAGCTTAGAGCCTGAGGTGGCCGGGGCTTTAACAATGAAGGCTCTAATGCCTGGGCGGCTCAGGTTAAGCCTCCGACTCTCGATCTCAGCTCAGGTCTTGATCTCAGGGTCATGAGTTCGAGGCCCGTGTTGGGCTCCGCGCCAGGCGTCAAGCCTACTTTAAAAAATGTGAAAGGTGCTCAAGTGTGGTTTTTCTTTGAACTTTCTGCTTGGACGCCTTCTGATCTGCGGAAGTTATAGCAGGAGTGCCAAGAGTTCACGCTCCCAGCTCCTTCACCCAGTGTGACTGTGGAAACTCGGGAATCCGCGTTTTCGTTTTGCCACGGTGCTCGCGGAGGAGCGGCGTCGCTGACAGCGCGATGGCGGGGAAGAGGCCGTCGGGCGCAGGTGGCCAGCGCCGGCTGCTGGGGCTGCTGGTGGCCGTGGGCGCCGTCCACCTCCTCAGCTGCCCCTACACCAAAGTGGAGGAGAGCTTCAGCCTGCAGGCCGCGCACGACCTGCTCTTCCACCGGCTGGACGTGCACAAGGTGAGCCCCCGCGCCCCGGGCCGTGCGGCACCCCCGCGCCGGCCGCGCTCACCCCCCTTCTGCCTGCAGTACGACCACCTGGAGTTCCCCGGCGTCGTCCCCAGGACGTTCCTCGGGCCGCTGGCCTTGGCGGTGCTCTCCAGCCCCGCGGTCGGCGTGCTGTCCCTGCTGCAAGCGCCCAAGTTCTACTCTCAGCTCGTGGGTAAGGGGCGTTTGCACGAGGTGGGGGCCGTGGGAGGGGCGTTCGGGCGGGGGCGGGGGGGGCGTGGGAGGGGCGTTCGGTCGGGGGCCGTGGGAGGGGCGTTCGGGTGGGGGGCCGTGG
>CM053571.1:775043-792157 GCA_028646485.1 Cryptoprocta ferox
AGGCGAGGGCGCCGGCGCTGCCCCGGCCGCAGCGGCAGGGGGCGAGGCGGGCGCGACGTGTCCCGACTCCGACACGCTCTCCGGCGAGTTCGTCCGCCTCAGGGGCAGCACTTTAAAGACGCGGGTCCCGGGGAAGAAGCGGCTGCTCCGGGAGCGAGCACGTTGGGACGTGGAAGTCTCCGCCGCGGGGCCGGGCCGGGGGGTGTCGGGGAGCCCAGACGGTGTCCCTCCCTCGGGAAGGGCGGCCCTGGATGTGTCCTGTCCCCGCGGCGTGGGCTGCGGTGATGATGCCACGCCGTCCTGCGTGGTGGCCGTGTCCCCCAAGCCCCCTCCCCAGGCCACGTGGCCACAGTGAAGCTCCAGGGTCCCCTCTTTCACGGTGGCTTCACTGCCACCTGGTCGTTGAGTCACCGCTGCGAGTGACGGTGGCGGGGAGCTGCTCTGCGGGCGCCCCGCACGCTGCGGCTCACTGCCCGCGCCCCCTCTGTTCAGTCCGAGCCGTCCTGGGACTCTGCGTGATCGCGGGACTCTGGACTCTACAAAAGGAAGTGAGGCGGCAGTTTGGGGCCACGGTGGCCACCATGTTCTGCTGGGTGACGGCCACGCAGTTCCACCTGATGTTCTACTGCACGCGGACGCTCCCCAACGTGCTGGCCCTGCCCGTGGGTAGGTGGCCGATGGGCCGCGCGTGTCAGGCCAGCGAGGGCCGTGCACCCTCACAGGCACACGCGGGCCGCACCGGCTCGGCGAGGGGGTGGTCCTCAGAAACGCCCGGTGCCGGTCGGAGGCAGGCTTCCCGGCAGGTGGCAGGGGCCGCCTGCGAGGGTCTCCCCGGTGGGGGTGACCGAGGCAGACTGGGGAGCCCGTGGGTGGCGTGGGTTTGGGGGTCTGTGCGGATCAGAGCAGGGGCGTGGCCTGGGCCTCAGCATACTCGGGGAAGGTGGCAGGCAGGGCCCGGTCCACATGAACCCCGCGGGGGCCAGTGGGGCTCGCTGCACGCCCGGGTGCGTGGAGCGGGTCCCTGTGCCGTCAGGCCTCAGAAGTGGCCCCAGGCTGTGTGGCAGCGCCGTGTCAGCACATCTGGGTGTGAACAGCGTGCGAGGTCTCCTGGAGTGCTCCGTGTGGCCCTCACCTGGAGGAAGTGAGTGGCCCGCAGCGGCCCCCCCCACACCCCCCGTGTCTTGCAGTCCTGCCCGCGCTCACGGCCTGGCTGCAGCTCAAGTGGGCCCGCTTCATCCGGCTCTCGGCCTTCGCCATCCTGGTGTTCCGAGCCGAGCTGAGCCTGCTCCTGGGCCTCGTGCTGCTGCTGCTGCTGCGCTCGCGGAGGGTGACGGTGACGCGGGCCGTGCGCTGCGCCCTGCCCGCCGGGGTTCTCTGCTTAGGTGAGTGGGAGCCGCCTCGGGCGGCTGTGACCGAAAGCGGGCTCTCGGGGGAGAGTTGGCCTTAACCTCCAGCAGAGACGAAATGTCCTAGCGCCTCCACCCGCTGGCGGTCTCCCGGCCGGGCGGGGTGGGGGGGCGGCCCTGTCTGGGGAGCTGAGGTCCCAACGCGCCATTCCCTCCTGAGGCAGGCGGCTCGTGGCTTTCGTGCCGACGCGGCTGCTTCACAGGACGTGTGCCCGAAATCTGGGGCTCTGGGGCTGCCGCTCACCCCGCAGCGGTGAGGTCCAGGTGGCCGTGTCCTTTCCTGAGCGCGTCCTTTATCCTGCCAGGCCTGACTGTTGTCGTGGACTCCTATTTCTGGCGACATCTCGTGTGGCCGGAGGGAAAGGTGCTTTGGTACAACACTGTCCTGAACAAAAGTTCCAACTGGGGAGTATCCTTCTGGCGTGTCTGCGGGGTGGTCACCCCCTGGCCTCACTCAGGCGGTCGCACCTGCGGGGACACCTGGTGAGACACCTGCAGGGACACCTGCTGGGACACCACCCTGCCGTCGGGCGCTGCTTCTCCCTTACCCTGCGGGATCATCTTTAATGAGAACCTGTAACATTTTGCCGTGAACAGGTCAGCGTACGCGCAGGTGGGAAGTACAGCGTGGCGGGTCCCCAGCGCATCCATCCCGCGGGGACAAGCTCTTCTGCAGCGGGGGGGGGGGGGGGGGCAACCGAGGGTCCCAGGTGCCGCAGGGCGGGAGCGCCTGTCGGCCGTGACTCACTGGCGTGAGGCTCCTTGACCCCGCGCCCGCAGACCTCGCCGCCGCTGTGGTATTTCTACTCGGCCCTGCCCCGCGGCCTGGGCTGCAGCCTGCTCTTCGTGCCGCTGGGCGCCATGGACAGGCGGGCCGTGGCGCTGCTGCTGCCCGCGCTGGGCTTCGTGGCCCTGTACTCCCTGCTCCCGCACAAGGAGCTGCGGTTCGTCATCTACTCCTTCCCCGTGCTCAACGTCGTGGCCGCCAGGGGCTGCGCCCGCCTGTGAGTCCCGCAGCCACGCCGCACACGCTCGCTGTCACGCGGGGGAGGCACTTAGGCCAACAGAGGTTTCTGGGCGGGCGCGTGCCTTGAAGTTGGGCGGCCGAGGCTGGGACGGGCTGGCTTACACCCACCGTGTCGATGTCTGTGGTTAGTCGGGCCGGTGTCCACATGGCTGCGCTGACCGTCCCGGGCTTGGTCGCCCGAGCAGGCTTCAGCCAGGGGGATGGTCTCCGGGGCTGACGTCCCTGAAGGGACAGCCCCCCCACGCCGAGCAGAGAACGGCAGTGTTTGTCCGTGCAGCTGACGGGCAGCAGGAAAGGGAAGGTTGGGGGAGTGCTCGGCCCCAGGGCTTGGGGGCCACGGTGGTGGCGTGGGGGTTTCCGAGGAGGGAGATGGCCCGGCGACAGATGTAGGTGCCCCCAAGGAGGGCGCCTGGGGCTGCCGGCAGGGCGGTCGAGCGGGGCTGCCCTTCGCAGGAGCAAGGCAGCCACGGCCGTGGTTGGAACAGGGGTGACGTGGCAGCTCGGCCGGACTGACTGCGCAGAGGGTGCGGCTGGGAGAGCAGGCCCTGCCGCACGGCCCCTGCGGGAGCCGGGAGCCAGGGGGAGGCCGTGCTCCCAAAGAACCAACACCCGTTAAAGGCAGGAGGTGCCTCGTCCCTGCGCTGCCCTGGACATGAGCCTCAGCCTCGGGCCCCATTTGGGCTCAGCGACGGGCTTGGCGCTCAAGGGCCGTGCGCCCGACCCGAGGCGGCCGGGGGGACGTGCACCTGACACCACGTGGCAGGGGGGATGTGCACCCAACCCGAGGCGGCAGGGGGGCTGCGCAGAGCGGCAGACAGACCCCACCTCGGGTCGAGTCGGGAAGGAGGACTCTGTTCACGGAAAATCCGGGTGTCTCAGGTTAGCGAAGCTGAGGCAAACCATGGACAGAGTCTGTGACTGCGCGGGAAGGGGGTTCTGTGAACCGAACCCCCCCGAAACGAGGCCGCAGACTCCACAGGCCGCTGTTGCCGGGGAGAGCGAGCCTTTCCACGAAACGCGCTCTTTCCAGGCTGAACAACTCCAGGAAGTCTTGGCTGTATAAACTGGGCTCCGTCCTTGTGCTAGGACACCTGGTGGTGAATGCCACGTACTCGGCCACGGCCCTGTACGTGTCTCACTTCAACTATCCTGGCGGCGTGGCGATGCAGCGGCTGCACGAGCTGGTGGCCCCCGGGACAGGTGGGTGCTTGGGGCTGAGCTGGGCCGGCGGCAGCTCTGGCGGGGGGGAGGCTCCCAGCTCGCCATTCTGACTGAGCACACGTGGTTGTTCACAGATGTCGTTGTGCACATCGACGTGGCTGCCGCACAGACCGGCGTGTCTCGGTTTCTAGAAGTCAACAGTGCCTGGAGGTATGTTCCCGCCATTTGTGACTGCAGGTGGTGGTGCTCCTCACAGCGGCCATGCGTGGGGTCCCCGGGGGCACCTGGGCACCGGGAGCCAGTGTGGGGCCAAGGGTGCAAGGCCACGTTTTTCCCTTGCAGGTACGAGAAAAAGGAAGACTTGCAGCCCGGGTCGGGGCACATGCTGGCCTACACGCACCTCCTCATGGAGGCGGCCCCTGCACGGCTGGCCCTCTACAGGGACACGCACCGGGTCCTAGCCAGCATCGCGGGCACCACCGGGGTGAGTCTGAACCTGACCCGGCTGCCTCCCCTTGACGTCAACCTGCAGACAAAGCTGGTGCTTCTGGAGAGAGTCGGCCGGCATCCCGGCAAATGAGACGATAGGGAGAGTCGAACCGGGGATGCGCCCCATACGGACGCCTCAGGGAACAGGCCGGGGTCCTCCACGGCCACCCCAGACCGAGCACGGGCAGCAGGGACCGCAGGCCTCACCCGGGGCCTCTCAGAACCCCGGAAACAGCGCACCCTTTGGGGGAGATCGTGTGAGACTCTGTGAAGAGGTAACACGGGAGCCCCAGTGTCCGCTGGACGGCGCCCCCCTGCCCGCACCCTGAGCTGCGGGCAGAGGCCTTTGTGGGCACAGGCACGCCACGCCGTCCCAGCTCTTGTGAAATTTTGGGAATTTCAAGAGAAATCAGAATAAAATTTGAATGTTTCCAGAGACTGCTTTCACAGAGGTTGCATTTTAAGTGGTGACTTCGGCACCTTTGTGCTTTATTGAACAAGAATTCGTTAAGTACCCAGAATGCACCTGACACCAGCAGATACTGAAGACGATGCAGGGAGGCGGGTGCACTGGCACATGCGTGCACGGACCGCACGCGCTCACACTGCCCGTGTCACTCATACCGCACTCACACTCACGCCATTGCATGCACACGCCGCCAGGTGCATAAAGCCTATTTTTAGCACGAGAGAGTACTGACGGCACGGAGCGCCTCGGCGTGTCCTGGGGGGAGGCGACGGCATTTCCCACCCGTAGCTGCTGTGTCTGCGCGGCTGCGACGGGCAGTGTGCGCAGACACGTCCGCTCCCCTGGCCTCTCCCCGACGGGGCCCTCCCGTGATTCCCGCGGAGGCCGCCAGCCGGCTGGCGCTCAGCGCCCTGCGGAGCCAGCTCCCGCCTTTCCCCTTTTATTTAATTGTCCCCAGCGTCTCATACGGGTGGGTTACTGGCATCTATCGCTCGTTTATAACTGACCGGCGCTCAAATGTCTGTCATCGGTTATCAGCACGCGTCTGTGAGTCGCCCCTGATTCTCCCGTGCTCACACTGTGCTGGGTTTGCACGGGGAGCTCTCGTGTTGTGACATGTGTCATTGCTTCCCTACTTCCTGGCACAAGGCTCGTGGGCCCCTCTGTCCCAGCCCGGAAATCAGCCATTTGTCCGGGGGGCCCTGCCTCCTCTTGGGGAATGGGCGTAGAGACCTGGGTGCGAAACGTGCACGTAGCTCTCAGGATGTCTGTGGACGGCGAGGGAGGACGGGCACGCCCGCACCCACACACGTACGCGCACTTGTGAGCAACCACGCGTACCACCGACACCTCCAGTGCCACCTCCGTGGGCTTGTTTGCCCGCCTTGGTCCATATCTGTACATCCGCCCTCCACAGTGAGGATTCTGTCCCCGGTGACTTCAGGTTCGTGGTCACGTGCCGTGTGTGCAAGTTCCTTGGACGAACACTCCTGCTTCACTGTGGCGGTTTTCCATTTAAACTGGGATTGGGCTCACGTCTTTCCATTTGCTTTCAGTCTCGGGATCCGACTTCCCACCCTCCTTATCTAGAACATGACCGCGCTTCCAGAAATCAGGGCTGTTCACAAAGGCACGCTCAGGGACGTGGCTCCCTCCTGTACCTCCACGTTTTTGTAACCACTGTCGCTGTTTTCTGGTTTGTCCTTTTGGTGAAGATGTGCAGATACACACAGACCTCGTTCCCTGCCTGCGTGCCTACTGCACCTGTTTCTCCTGGAAACACTCTTCTCAGGGACTCCTCCCTTTCGGAACCACGTAGTGCTCCGTGGGGACGAACCGTGGTTGACTCAGCCAGCCTCCCGCGTGCTGGCGTTTTCGTGGTTGCCAGGACTTTGCAACTCCCAGCAGTGCTGCATGAATAACCTCGTGTACGTGTATTTTCTTGCTGTTTGAGGTGTGTCTTTGGGATGAGTTCCTACAAGTGGGAAGGCGAGGTCACGGGGAAGCATGGATCCGTTTTGCTGGGTATTGCCGCATTGCCCTGCCCTCCTCGCCTCGCTGGTCTCATGGCCGGGCAACGGTGTCTCTGGACTTTGCTTCATTTCTTTTTTTCTTTTTTTAACGTTTATTTATTTTGAGGCAGAGAGGGTGGGGGGGGGCAGACAGAGGGGAATAGAGAGATTCCCAAGTAGGCTCCCCACTATTAGCACAGAGCCTGCTGCACGCCTTGAACCCATGAACCATGAGATCATGACCTGAGCTAAAATCGAGAGTCAGACGGTTATCCAACTGAGACCCCTGGGCACCCCTTTGCTTCATGTCTTCACGAGTGAATGTGAGCGTCTTCGTAGATTTAAGAACCGTCCGTTTTTGTGAGTTGTCTGTTCATATATTTTGTCCACTTTCCACTGGACTTGGGACATTTTCTTCTCATTATATATATATATACACACACATTATTAGGGGTATTTGCCCTTTATTTCCAACATATGCTGCACATTCTCTACTTGTCACTCATCTCTGGACTCGAGTGTGAAGTGAAGAACCTTCCCGTGTGGAGGTTTTCGGTTTCACGTTTGCAGGTTTATTGCTCGTTTCTTGCCTGGCATCCTGGGTGGGAAGCTTTTCGCACGGTCAGCTCCGCCGTGTGTCCTGTCCGCGTCTGCTCAGTGTCTCTTCTGCATGTGGACTTTGGGTCCATCTGGAGCTTATTTTATCTTTCTCCAGGCGGCTGTCCGCTTACTAAATGTCCGTCATTGCCTCAAAGATGTGAAATCACACACCGAACGTGCATGTTTCAAGTTTGGGCAACTATGAATAAAGCTGCTCTAAACATCTGTGCGCAGCTGCGGACCCGCCGTTCCAGCCCCTTAGTGGAAATACCGGGGAGCAGGGTTACCAGAAAGGGAAGAGTATGTTTAGTTTTGCAAGACACGCTGCCCTCCAGCGTGGCCGCACCATCTTGCATCCCACCAGCAGTGAGTGCTCCACGTCCTCCCAGCACTCGGTGTGGCCGGTGCTCCGGATACGGGCCGTTCTGGTGGGTGTGTGGTGTCCCTTGTTTTAACGTGCATTTGCCGGATGCGCGTGAAGTGATGCTTACCTGCCGTCTGTATGTCTCTGGTGTCCGTTAATGTCTTTAAGCCTATTTCCAATTGAATTGTTTCCTTACTGTTGAGTTTTAAGGGTTCTTTGTGTATTTTGGATAACAGCCCTTTGTCAGATGCGTCTTTTGCACAGGTGTGCTCCCAGCCTGTGTGTCTCCTCATCTCCTCGATGTTGTCCGTCATGGACCAGAGAGTTTTAATGTTAACCAAGTCTAGCTACCAGTTCTGTCTCTGATCTGAAAACTCGTCTCCACACTCCAGGTCATCTAGGTTTTCTCCTACGTTACCTTCCAGGAATTTTATAGTTTTGTATTTACATTTAGGTATGTGATCGATTTCACGTTATGTTTATGAAGGGTGTGTGTGTGTGTGTGTGTGAGTGTGTGAGAGTGTGTGTGTGTGTGTGTGTGTGTGTGTGTGAGTGAGTGGATGTACGGTTGTTCCAGCACCATTAGTTGAAAAGCCCATCTTTGGGGCTCCTGAGGGGCTCAGTCAGTTAAGCGTCTGACTTCGGCTCAGGTCATGATCTCACGGTTCGTGGGTTCGAGCCCTGCGTCGGGCTCTGTGCTGACAGCTAGCTCAGAGCCTGAAGCCTGCTTTGGATTCTGTGTCTCTTTCTCTCTCTGCCCCTCCCCTGTTCACGCTCTGTCTCTCAAAAATAAATAAAATGTGTAAAAAAAGAAAAGCCCATCTTTACTCCCTTATGTTGCCTCTGCTCCTTCATCAAAGACCAGTTGACTGGATTTATGGAGATCTTTTTCTAGGCTGCTTTGTTTCACTGATTAATTTGTATGTTATTTTGCCAACACCACATCGTCCTGATTAACTTAATAGTAAGGCTTGAAGGGAGGTAGTGTCTGTCTTCCGACTTTGTTCTTCTCCTTCAATATTCTATTGGCTATTCTGGGTCTTTTGCTTCTCCATGTAAACTTCAGAATTGTTTTATCAATATTCACAAAATAACCTGCTGAGATTTAATCGAAATTGCATGGAATCTGTAGATCAAGTTGGAAAGACCTGACATCTTGACAATATTGAGTCTTCTTATCTATGAACATAGACTGCCTCCCATATTGTTTAGTTGATTTTGCTCATCAGAATTTTGTTCTTTTCCTTATATAAATGTTGTATATATTTTGTTAGATTTATGCCTAAGTATTTCACTTTTTTTGAGTGCTAATGTAAATGGTATATGTTTTTAATTTCAAATTCCACTTGTTCACTGGCAGTATGTAGGACAGCTATTGACTTTTGTGTATTAACCATGTTTCTTGCAACCTTACTATAACTGCTTAGTTCCAGAAGTCTCCTCATCAATTCTTTTAGACTTTCTACTTAGATGATTATGTCATCTGTGATCAAAGACTCTTTGATCTCTTCCATACCCATCTGTGTACCTTTTATTTCCTTTTCTTGTCTTGTTGCGTTAGCTAGCACTTCCAGTGCAGTGCTGGAAAAGATTGGTGAGAGACGACATCCTTGCCTTGTACCTCATCTAATGGGAAAGTTTTGAGCATCTCCATTAAGTGTAATGACAGCTGTAGGCTTTTTGTAATTGTTCTTTATCAAGTTGAGGAAGTTCCCCTTTTTCCCTAGTTTACTGAGAGCTTTTATCATGAATGGCTGTTGGATTTGTCAGATGCTTTTCCTGCATCTATTATGATCATGTAATTTTTTTCGTTTTGTTACGGAACCCGGTCTGGATCACCCAGTGGAAGAACCAAGTGGGACTTGGGGATCTCGGAAGGCAGAAGACTTATTTCATACCGGCGGGCTCAGAGAAGATCACTCCCCAGAGGTCTGAGTCCCGAGCACAAGCATGGGGGACAATTTATAGTATGTCAGTCCTGCATTCCTCATTACTAGTAATGTGGTGCGCGCGGCAAGCAGGGCAGGAAGAAGAACCCGGAATGGGAGTCTTCACTCGGGGACTGCAATTTCCCTCTCAGTCCTGTCAGCCATCTTAGAACAGATTTTCCCTATCGTTCCTCCCTTTGATGCCCCTTTAAACAGATCTAGGCTGTATTAGAGGGCATCATCATTTATTATGGGCTGGTCCTTTCCCTTAGTTCCCTGACTTTGGTTGTGACTATTCCTGCCTGGTTTAGAAAGCCTCCGAGGAAGACGCAGGTGCCCCCTTTCTTGGCAGTGAGGAGGTCAAGTGCCCGTCTGTTCTGAAGGGCAGCTCCTGCTCGGGAACTTATTTGGCTCTGCAAGGACACTAGGGAGTCGGCCACTCAGTCCCACAAAAGAGCTTATGCCTCCCATGCCAGTCCCGATTCCCCGGGGCGATTCCTGCCCTCAGGAAGATGGGTAGCAACACTGCTCATTTAGCTTGGGCCTTAAGGCTGAAGGTTTACAAATGGGGCCCAGACCAGAGACGACCAATACCAACAAAACATCCTCCCCATAAGAGGAAGGTGAGTGCCAACAGGAATCCCTTGCTGTTTCTCCAGCTTTCTGGGGCAACCTCTGCCAATCCGATGGCAAGCAGTAAGGACGGTCTATTTATTAGACCAGTGATTCCTCAAGCTCTGCCGTGCGTAGACCAGCCAGCTTCTGGGGTGTGGCTGGAGCAGGGCTGGAGATCCTAAGAATCTAGGACTCTCCAGAAGGTCGCTTTGAGTGGGTTCATCGGACTTGGGTCTGTCTTCCAAGCCTGGGGCTCCTCAGGATTGGCCCTCTCAACTCTGGACTGGTGGACCCATGAAGTGATGTCTGCGACCTCGAGGGGCAGTAGGGATGGTCAAAATCACGGTATGAGGCCCAGTCCACTGTGGTCTTTGACCCAGACCGAGTCCCCTGGTGGGAAGGGGTATATAGCGGATAGTTTAAATGGGGAGAAACCATGAGTTCCTGGTGTGCAACGGACACGCAGGAGGCTCAGGGGCAACAGGTCCGGCCACGGGAGGTCTGTTTCCTGACAGAACTTGGCCAAGGTTTCCTTGAGGGTGCGATTCATCCCCCTCTTTCCCTGAGCTTTGAGGCCGCTAAGCAGTCCGCCACGAACGCAGGCCCGTTATCGCTGTGGATCGTGGCTGGTAAGCCGAACCGGGGGAACAATTTCTTCTTTGAACTCCTGGTGGGGGTCTCGGTGCGGATAAGGGAGGGGACTACGTCTGCCTCCTTATTAGCTGCTCTCTTGGCCCCTTTGTCTGCTAGACGATTCCCTCGTGCTGGAGGGTCGTCTCCCGTCTGGTGTCCTTTGCAGTGTAGAACTGCAACTTCTTTTGGAAGCCAGATGGCCTCGAGGAGCTTTAGTATTTCCTCCCTGTTTCTGATGGTCTTCCCCAGCGCGCCGAGGAGGCCCCTCTCTTTGTGGATTGCCCCACATATGTGTACAGTAGCAAAGGCGTTCCGGGGGTCGGTGTAGATCCCTTCCTCAGGAGGTAGGAAAGTTGCAGGGTTCAGCGTCCGCCTGTTTTAAGAGTGAACCGTGGATTCTCGCAGAGGAGCCCCTGGTATTGTGCTAGCAGAGGGACCTTGACATTGAGTTCTTGTCCCAGGGTGAGTTTATCTGCCTCCTTAACGAGCAGAACTGTGGCCTCTAGTGCCCTAAGGCACGGTGGCCATCTTGCTGCCACTGGGTCCAGCCTTATCGACAGGAGTGCTGCTGGCTGTTGCCAAGGGCCAACGGTCTGTGTGAGAACCCGGAGGGCGACCTTTTCCTTCTCACGCACAAAGACATTAAAAGGCTTTTCTATATTTGGCAGGCCCAGGGCTGGTGCCTGTCCCAAGGTGGCCTTATCTCTAGGAAGGCAGCTTCGGCCTCTGTCCAGACAGGGGTTCTCAATCCGGCCCTTACCAAGAGATTATAAAGGGGTCTTGCTATTGCTGAGAATCGGGGAATCCGGATTCGGCAGAATCCCGCAGCCCCCAGGAATTTTTGTAGCCCCCGTAGTTTGGGGAGGTGATAACCTTCTTTCTCTCCGGCCCTAGTGCTCTTTTTCCTTGGGTGAGGAAGAAGCCTAAGTATCGGACTTGCTGTTGGCAGATCTGTGCCTTTCCTCATGAGACGCGATACCCTGAGTCCGACGGGAGTTGGGGGAAGGCCCTTGTGCCCTCTGTTCGGTTCTCTCGGCTATCGCCGGCAAGGAGGAGGTCATCCACGTACTGGGGAAAGGTGCAGCGTGTGGCCTCCCTGGGAAAGCCGGCGAGGTCTCCGGCCAGTGCCTCCCCAAAGAGGGTTTAAACCCAAATGAGGGTTTAAACCCATGTGGGAAGTGCGTCCAAGTCAGTTGCATCTGATGCCCTGTGTCTGGTTCGGTCCATTCAAGAGCAAACAAGGCTTGGCTCTGGGGGGCCAAGCGGAGGCAGAAGAAGGCATCCCTTAAGTCTAGGCAGGTAAGCCAGCTGGCAGAGCCTGGGATCTAGCTGAGGAGGGCGTACGGGTTTGGGACCACCAGGTGCGAGGAGACAGTCACTTGGTTGGCAGTTCGTAGGTCTTGAACTGGTCGGTACCCTCCTCCCGGCTTCTTGACTGGCAAGAGCAGGATGTTCCAGGGTGATTGGCATTCAACTAGAATGCCTGCTTCTTTGAGTCTGGTCAGGTGTTCTTGGATGCCTGCTCTTTCCTCTTCTGGGAGGGGGTATTGCCACTGTCTGTGCGGTTGAGCCCCTGGGATTAACTCTACAGTAACGGGGGCCGGTTGTGGGCAAGTCCGGAGGGGTGTCTTCGGCCCACAGAGCGGGGAAGGCCCTGAATTTGGGCAGGCCGCTCGGTTGGGCCTTGGCATAGAATAGCCTCCATTCTTTCTTGTCTTGGATCCAATTGGAGGCTGGTGCATCCTGTTGGCTCAAAGGTTATTTTGGGCCCCCAGCTTTGAGAGTATCTCCCGGCCGAGGAGAGGGATAGGGCGCTCGGGTAGGTAGAGGAACTCATGCTGTATGTACCGTGCGGCCCCCGAGGTCACACTGATGGGTGTGGCAGAAGGGCATTGCTCATTTCCCTGTGGCCTCGAGGATGGTTGTAATCCTCTCGCCACAGGGGAGGGGGTCACGGGGGAGGTGACCACAGAATGTTTAGCCCCAGTGTAGACCTAAAAGCCACAGTTTGGCCCCCTACTCTCATTTTGACCATGGGCTCATGGGGGCCAAGAAGTGAGCCAGTCGCCCTCAATCTGAATCTATTCCTGCTAGGCCTTATGAGGGCTTTTCCGCAGGGCTCCTCTGCGTTATCGGCTGGGTTTCCGGGACTTTCCCTGGTTGGGACATTCATTTTCTTCGATGTCCTTTCTCCTTGCAGTAGGTGCACTGACCCCTTGCTAAGGAGGTTCTGGGCCTCCCCCCTTTTGCTGCTGGACCTTCCGCATCCTTTTGTCGTGGTTCTCTTGTGCCTCGGGATCAAATGGGGTGTAAGTGCTGTGAGCCTCACATAGCCTCTCATAACAGTCCCCGGGGGATTCCCCTTGCTGCTGGGCATATTCATGGGCTTCTCAGCCCCTGCTCAGTTACCCCAGAGGAGAGCCTGTTGGACCAGCGTCTGGAGAGCGCCTGCACCTGGCCGATGGCATAATCGGGCCACTGGTCTGGGGGAGAGAGGATCTGGCGAGTCCGGAGGTGGTGGGGAGACCGAAGGTGGTGGAGAATCGGGAACCAGGGGGTTCATATGGCGGGGGCAAGATTGGTTCTTCCATACCCTAGCCTGTCCCTGATTGTTAATTGCACCCAAGGGGGAAGGGTGTGGGCAATCTCTAACCAGAAGTCAATATACGGGAACTGATCAGGGTGACCTGGGTCTCCAGTGACAACATGCCAGACGTGGTGGACTGTTGGCACATCTAAGGTTCCCTCCGAGGGCCATCCTACACCAAAAGTGGGCCATTCTAACTCACATAGGGTCCTTACCTTGCTGGGGGTCATCTTAATTCCATAGTCTCCCCAAACCCCCCATTTTTGCTCTGTCCTGACCCTATAATATACCCATGAGACAGAGTCACAAAGACAGAGGGGTAGGGGTGCCCCCTGTAACGAGGAGACCAGTCAGATGCCCGTCTGGCTGTGTCCCAAAAGAACTTAGGTGACAATTAGCCATAGCGGTCTCAGCTTTGTGACTTACCATTGGAAACTAGTCCGATGCTGGCATAGACTGTATGCCGTTCACCACGGAATCGCAGACGGGCCCGCTCAGACTCCGTGGGCCTTTGGGGACCTTAAGGGTGCCCACGTGTGGAGACACAGATTCAGTCCCAACTGGAGGAGCAGGTCGGGCTGCACATTCACTCCCACACTCAGACCAGATGTTAATACATTCCCTCCCAGGGAATCCCTACCTGTGAGACCTCTACACGGTCTCCAGGAGGTGATTGGGCTCCCCTTCCAGCCCAACGGGTGGGTCTGACCGGGTCAGCAGCCCCAGGCCTTACTGGTGTCCGACGTTGGGTCCAGGTGCTCACCTGCCAAGTCTCCTAGAGTCTGGCGGGAACGGCAGGGTGGGGCTGAGCTGAGGCAGGCGGGAGACGGCCCAATATCAGGCAGGGTGCGCCCTCTCCATTGCGATTCCTCGTTCTGTTCCCACCTCGCCGTTTTCCCAAACCAGTGGCAACAATGGGCCAGTGTGATTGGGTTTCCTGCTCAGGGAACCAAATGTTATGGAACCTGGTCTGGATCACCCGGCGGAAGAACCAAGCGGCACTCAGAGATCTTGGAAGGCAGGAGGTTTATTTTACCCCAGCGGGCTCAGAGGAGATCACTCTCTAGAGGTCTGAGCCCAGGGTGTAAGCAGAGAAAACAATTTATAGTCTGTTATTTACACATTCTGCATTAGTAGTAATTTAGCATGCGTGGCAAGCGGGGTAGGAAGAAGAACCCAGAAGGGGAGTCTTGGGTGGGGGACTGGAATTTCCCTATCAGTCCTGTCAGCCATCTTAGGACAGATTTTTCCCTAACAGTTTAGCCTGTTGATCTGATGGAGTACATTCCTGATTTTCGAATGTTGAACCAGCCTTGCATTCCTGGGATAAGTCCTATTTGGTCATGGTGCATATAATTCTTTTCATACATTGTTGGATTTGATTTGCTAATATATATATATATTTTAAGATTTCTGCATCTATGTTCATGAGTGATTTTGGTCTGTAGTTTTCTTGTAGTGTTTTTCTCTGGTTTTGGTTTTAGGGAAATACTGACTTCATAAAATGAGGTAGAAAGAATTCCCTCTGTTTCTATCTCCTGGAAGAGACTGTAGAGAATTGGTATAATTTCTCCTTAAATGTTTGGTAGAATTCACCAGTAAACTAATCTGGGCCTGGTGCTTTCTGTTCTGGAAGGTTATTAATTGTTGATTCAGTTTATATAATAGACACAGGCCTATTCAGGTTGCATAGTTCTTGTGTGACTTTTGGCAGACTGTGTCTGTCAAGATATTGGTTAATTTCATCTAGGTTATCAAATTTGTGTATATAGTTGTTCATAATATTCCTTTATTATCCTTTTAAGTCCCTGGGTCTGTAATGATGTCTTCTCTTCTGTTTCTGTCATTAGTAATTAGTGTCCTTTCTCTCTGTATTCTTAGTAGCCTGGCTACAGGCTTATCAATTTCATTAATCTTTTTAAAGAGCCAGATTTTGGTTTCATTTATTTTCTCTACTGATTTCCTGTTTTCAATTTCATGAATTTCTGCTCTGATTCTTATTATTTCTTCTGCTTACTTTGGACATAATTTGCTCTTCTTCTTCTAGTTTCCTAGGAGGAAACAGATTACTTAAATTAGATTTTCCTTCTTTTCTAATATAGGTATCCAATTCTGTAAATTTCCCTCTAAACAATGCATTCACAGCATTGCACAAATTTTGATAAGTTGTGTTTTTATTATTTTCATTTAGTTCCAATTATTTTAAAATTTCTCTTGAGATTTCCTTGACCCATGCGTTGTTTAGAAGTTGTTTAATCTCCATGTATTTTGGGGTCTTCTAGCTGTTCTTCTGTTACTGATTTCTAGTTTAATTTCATCATGGTCTGAGATCAGACATTGTATGGTTTCTATTTTTATTTGTTGAGGTGTTTTGTGGCCCAGAGTGTGGTCTATCTTGGTGAATGTCCATGTGAGCTTGAGGAGAATGTGTGTTCTGCTGTCGTTGGGTGAAGTCGTCTGCAGATGTCGCTTATATCCAGTTGATTGATGGGTGTTCTTCAGCTCAGCCATGTCCTTACTGATTTGCTTCCTGCTGGATCCGTCCATTCCTGAGAGGAGTGTTGAAGTCTCCAATTATGATAGTGATTCAGATGGCTCTCTTTGTAATTCTATTATTTTTTGCCTCATATAATTTGATGTCTTGTTGTTAGGTGCATACACATTAAGGGGTGTTTTGTCTTCTGGGAGAACTCACCCCGGTATCATTATATAATACCCTTATTTATGTCTGATGACTTTTCTTCCTGTGAAGTCTGCTGTCTGAAATTAATACAGCCACTGTTGATTTCTTTTGATTAACTGTTAGTATGGCATAGTTTCCTCTCTTTGTTTACTTTTAATCCATATGTGTCTTTATATTTAAGGTGCATTTCGTGGGGTACCTGCCTGGCTCAGTCATTAGAGCATGTGGCTTTTTTTTTTTTCATTTTTTTCACGCTTATTTATTTTTGAGAGACAGACAGACAGAGTTGAGTGGGGGAGGGGCAGAGAGAGACGGAGACAGAGAAACTGAAGCAGGCTCCAGGCTCTGAGCTGTCAGCATAGAGCCCAACACAGGGCTAGAACTCACAAGCTATGAGATCATGACCTGAGTCGAAGTTGGACATTTAACCGACTGAGCCACCCAGGTGCCCCTAGAGCATGAGACTTTTGATCTCAGGATCATGAATTTGAGCCTCACGTTGTGTGTAGAGATTACTGAAATAAAACTTTTTTAAAAAGTGTATTTCTTGTAGGCAGCATATAGTTGGGTCTTGTTTTGTTTTGTTTTTTTTAATCTACTCTGACAATCTGTCATTTAGTTGAGCATTTTGTATGATTCCATTTTCTCTTCTTTTTAGCATATTGATTATACTTCTTTTTTACTTTTAAGTGGTTGCCCTAGGGTTTATGATACATGTTTACAGCTAATCCGAGTCTATTTTGAAATAACACTGTACCACTTCATGGGCAATATGAGTCCCTTATAATAACAAAATAATCCTAATTCTTCCCTCCCGTCCCTCCTGTCATTGCTGGCACTCATTTCTCTTATATATAAGCATATGTAAGCATAAGTATATGTATCTTATATGCGTATAAACATACATAATTATACATTATTGATATCAATTCAAACTTACGTTAGATCAGTTAAGAATAAAATATTAACTTACTACTTCTTCACTGATCTTCCTTAATGTAGTTATGAGTTTCTGACTTGTATTATTTTTCTTTTCTCTAAGGAACTTCCTTTAACATTTCTTCCAAGGGTGTATACTGGTGACAAGTTCCCTCAGTTTTTGTCTGAGAAAGTCTATTTCTCCTTCATCTTCAGAATAATTCCACAGGGTAAAGAGTCCTAGGCTGGTGGATTTTTAGAGTATTTCGGTGGACTTTCTTCGTGCTTGCATGTTTTCTGAAAAGCCAGATGTGGTTCTTACCTTTTTTTTTATACTTCTTTATAGCTCCCCCACTCTGCTCTGCTTCTTCAGGATTTCAAACTTATGTGTGATTTTCTAGAATTTGGAAAGGAAATTTAAAGGTGTAGGTTGTTCTGTTTGCTTCCTGGGTCCACGATCCAATGTTAAGTTAGGGACATTCTGCCATTACTTCAGATATTTCTTCTGTTCCTTCGGTGTCCCGTCTCCTTCCGGTGTTCCCATTACATGTATGTTATACCTTTTGTGGTTGCCCTGTAGTCCTTGGATGTTTTGTTTTGTTTTAGTCTTTCTCTTTGTTTTTCAGTTTTCAGGGATTTTTTCCACACACCCTCTAGCTTGGAGATTCTTTGCTCAGCCACGCCCAGTCTAGTAAGACCACAAGAGGTATTCTCTGTTCCTGC
>CM053571.1:792657-811597 GCA_028646485.1 Cryptoprocta ferox
GCTCCTGCCCCCAAAGCCACGGCCCTGTTTCCTGTGTCCAGTTGTGGGGGCAGCAGTTTGCTGAGGCGTCCTCCCTCTTCAGACCCCGATTTCTCAGCCTGTTCTGCTTTTCACCTGCACCTGCTGGGTTCGGGCTGCAACTTCCAAGCTCCGCGTATGTGGGACCCAAAGCCACAGTCAAGGGCTGCTTTGTTTTTCTAACGCATTAGTCTCGCAAATCATACAAAAGCGAACAGCGGGGTTCGGAACCGTCCTTACAAGTTGCCGGCGTGCTTGCCTTTCGTGATTCAGCGTCTTCCCGCAGCTTGCACTCCTGCCCGAGGCCTTCTCCGCACTGCGAGGCCCCCGAGAAGGTCAGCTGGTCACGCGCCGCCTCAGCGTCTCTGTACCGAGGACATCTTCATGTCTCCTTCCCTCTGGAAGGGCCGTGTTGGCGGATGCAGGAACCTCGACGGGCAGTTGTTTTCTTGAGCACTTTGGGGGCAGCGGCCCGGTGCCTTCTGTCCTGCCAGGGTGCTGGGGGAGGTCTGCGGGTGACCCTGTGGAGGATCTCGTGTGAGAGGACGCTCGCTGCTCCAGGACTCCCCGTCTTCCCGCAGTTCGAGTATATGACGTGTCTCCGCGTGCATCTCCCTCAGTTCACCGCACGGGGAGCCCACCACGCCACCTGGATGTTCATATTCGTGTTTTCCATCACACTTGGGAAGTTTTCCATCATTCTGTTTTCCGATGTCTCTCTCTTTCCAGGACCCCCATGATGCGCATGGTGGCTGTCTTGACTGCGTCCCATGGGTCCCCTGGGTTTGTTCGCTGCACTCTTGCCTTATTTCCTTCTGTTTCTCAGACTCCCTAATTCCCACTGTCCTGTCTTCAAGTTCACATATTCCTTCTTCTGCTCAACTCTGCCTCTGAGTCCGTCCTGTCGATGGTGCTCTGCAGTCATGGCGCTTGTCAGCCCCTAACCTCCCTGTGCTTTGTTTTTAGGTCTTTTATCTTTTTATTCCATTTTGTTCCTATATCACCTTCCTGGCTTTCTCCACATCCGCATGTAGTTCTGTGAGGCTCTTTGACCATTGTTTAGTCTTTGTCCAGTAGATCCACCATGAGGTCTTCAGAAACAGCTGCTGTGGAATTATTTCCCCTTCGAGCAGGCGATGCTCTCCTGTCTCTTTGCCTCCTGGTGGGACACTTTAACCCACTAGTGCTGTTTACATTGTCTCAAAGAGCCTCCACACAAAATACTTTTTAATTACTAAGGAAAAACAACCTGCCGCGAGATCTGGTGGCGCTCCCTGCACCCAGCCACCAGGAGAGTGACCGGGCGAGCGGCCAGGTGAGCATCAGGTGAGTGACCAGGTGTCAGGTGTGCAATCAGGTAAGCATCAGCAGTGTTGGCACCGGTGGACCCTGAGTGCCACCTGGCGGACATGGTGGCCACCACATGCTTGAGGGACACTCCACAGAATGACCACATGTTGGCACAAGTGTGGAGGTAGGGGACACTGAGGAATGTTCCAGACGGAGGGGGCAGGGGGCAGGTCAGCTCAACGCAACCCAAGCTGTAGGGCTGGACCCTGTCTGTACGGCCGGTCCTGGGTGGACAGCAGCCCGGGCCCCGCTGCGGGGAGCAGAAGTGGCTGGTGGCGCTCGGGTCTGCATCGTGGTCCGGGGCTCCCACCCGTCCTGGTTCCTCCCCCAGACCTTCCTGCAGGGCCGACCCCTCTCATGGTGAGCCTGTGATTATGGAGAAGGTTCTGGTGTGCAGGCCCTTGGGGGCCACAGGGCGTCAGGCCCGCGGCGCCCTCCCAGGCGGCTTGGGCAGGAGACTGTTCGTATGGTACTTGCAGTGATCCCGCGAGGCTCAGATTGTTTTCGGAGGAAATTATTTTTTAAAACTAGTTTGCATATTGCAGATGTTATGAAAACTAGTTTATAGACAGGAGTTTTCATTAAAACCAGCTGCAGGCAGGAATGATTAAAATCAGACAAGGTGGCTTGTGCAAAACTCAGAGGCTGGAGGGAAGTGGCCCTGGGGTCAGCACGTGGCCCGGCGTCTCTGCCGGTCGGGGTTGCAGCCACTGCCCACCCGGCGCCGCTGCCACGGTGGGGTCGGTCCTGGTAACCCGGCCGGCAGTGCTGGGAGAGGCCCACGCCATTTCTTTTGTTTTTTAATTAATTAATTTACCTGTTTATTTTTAACTTCCATCCAAGCTCGTTCGCATCCAGTGCAGTGATTTCAGGAGTAGAATCCAGTGGTTCATCCCCTACGTATAACACCCAGCGCTCATCCCCACCCGAGTCCTCCTTAACGCCCCTCGCCCACTCGGCCCAGCCCCCCAGCCCCAGCCCCTCCAGCAACGCTCGGTTTGTTCTCGGTATTTACGGGTCTCTTACGTTTTGTCCCCCTCCCTGGTTTTATATTAGTTTTGCTTCCCTTCCCTTCTGCTCATCTGCTTTGCATCTCACGGGGCCCCGTGCGGTTTCTACAGGGTCAGAAGTAAACGATACAAACAAGATGTTGTCTGAAGTACACATACGACACAATTATGTGCCCCAAATTGATCTGTGAGTTCAATTAAACATCAATCAAAATACCGTTGGGATCTTTCATGGAACATGGCGATCGACTTAGAACTTTCAGAGCCCGAGTATGAGGGAAAATGGAAAAGCCCAGGGGGAGGTGTGACACTGGATCAGGCCGCGGTGCCGGGGGCATGGGGACAAATGGGAACAGACGGAGAGTGGACAGGGGTCCAGACGCCGACGGTTGGTCTCTGGAGAAGCGTTCAGTCCTGGAGAAAACGTCTGGGACTCGAGGGGAGCTGTAGCCCAGGGCGTCGCCGCTCGGGACGCGAGCGTGAGGGCGTGATGCCCGGGTCTGTGGCAGCAGTTCGGAAAGGGAGGGACTGTAAGTCCAGGCCTGGAGCCCTGTGGCCCCAGAAGCCTGTGCTTCAGACCCGTGCCCACCAACAGCGCGGGGCGGCCTCCTGGAGGGGCCGGCACGGGCGCCAGGGCCAGCAGGGCCCAGCGGTGCCCATGGCACAGGGGCGCGCCCCCACACCCACCTCGCCCCGGCCCCCACCCAGATGTCGCTCAGGCCTCCTCACTGCGACTCACGTCGTCGCTAGGTTAAAATTCAGTAGGTTTATGAAAAGAAGAAACTCCTTTCACAGTTTTGGTGACGTTTACTAAACTGTAAACTCCCCAAGTAACATTGGTTCTTCCTCGAGGACACAGCTCGGGGCCAACTGAAAACGCCACAGGAAAAATTCCCGGGTACAAACCCTACCTATGTCACAAAGTGTCCGCAAGCGAGGATGAGGTGTGACGACACGGCGTGATGTGCGAACACAGGAGTGTGGAGGGGGGTGGCCGTGCCACCGGGAGGGGGTGCCATCGAAGAGCCTGGGGCGTCCGGGAGGGCCCGGAGAGGCGGCCCTACGGGAAGGGGCCGGATCTGTGACAGCGACAGGACGCCATCACGGCGCGCGGTCTCCTCCCTCCTCTCGGCCTTCGCCCCACCTCTCCCTCCAGCTCTTCCCCCTTCCCCTTCTTGTTAACCAGAGGGGTGAGCAGTGCCTCTGTGAAGGGTGGAGGCCCGGCCCTCGTCCCCTGGGGGCCACACAGCGCCGCGAGTGCCCAGCCCCGGGCAGGGGAGGGGTGGAAACTGAGGCAGGACAGGTAGGGGAGTGGGGGCCTTCTCAGGCTCCTTCCTGAGCGAAACGGGCGTGAGGGCAGGAGAGCGGACCGTTTCCACACTGAAGCTCACGGTCCACGCCAGCCACGTTCTGGTGGGTTTGGGGATGCCGCGGATTGTCGCACACCCACCGTGCTGCTCTCGGAAGCACGTCCTGCCTGGAGACCGCGGACCGCTGTGCACACCCCAGCGCGACCTGGCAGCGGCCACCGCGGCCCCTCGGACGGACGGGCGCTTCCCCGGCAGCCGAGCCCCGTCGCTGCGGGCCGAACCCCCGTCTGTTTGCTTCTTCCCATCCCTTCTGTTCTGTTCCTTCCTTACCCTCCTTTGGATTAAAGTGATCGTTAAATCTTTCTAATTTTATTGACTTACTTAAGGGAGATTAAGTTTATTGACTTATTTCAGAGAGACAGAGAATCCCAAGCAGGCTCCGCACTGAGCCTGACGTGGGGGGGTCATGACCTGCGCCAAAACCAAGAGTTGGACGCTCAGCGGACTGAGCCTCCCAGGCGCCCCTGAAGCATTTGTTAATCCGTTCTTCTCCTGGTTAGTTTCTTACACACTTTTATCGCCTTTAGTGTGTGTCTTTGAGATGACGATGACGTGCACGGCCTCCTTAGAAGCAGGCTCCTCCCTTACCGCCCCCGAGGGCCGCCGCGTCTTCCTCTTCCCTTTTCCGCCGTCACCGTGTGACGAGCGTTTAGGTGTGGCTGTGCTTCAGCCCTGAAAGATGTTACTGTCTCAGACGGTCTTCGCTGATCTCCCCACTTTTTACCCAGAAACGTTCTCCCTTCTCCCCGCCAGGACTGCCTGCCCTCGGTCCGGACGGTTCCCTTCGGGGGATCTCAGGGAAGGGCTGGAGGGGACTGAGTCTCTCAGCCTTGTTCTGTCTCCACGCCCGACTTCCGCCTCATCCTGAGGCCCCCCTTCCAGGAGCGTGAACCGGGCTGGCAGTCGCTCCCGCGGACCCTTCCCGGACGCGCTCCACCACGACAGCCCCCCGGCTTCTGTCGGACAAGTCCCCCTGAAGGTGAAGGAGTCCTTTTTCTCTGCTTTTCAGACTTCCTTTGTCTTCGGTTCGCGGCACTCGGCTGTGATGGTGGGTTTGTTTATCCTGCTTGGGGCTCAAGGCACCTGACACGGATGGCTGAGGTCTGGGTCAGCTGGGCACGGCTCGGGCATCACAGCTCAGGGGCAGGGTGGACGGCCAGGCCGCGTTCCAAGAAAGCCTCGCTGAGGAACGGCGTGGACCGCCGGCGGGCTCTGATGAGCAGGGACCGTGTCTCCTGTAACCACGGGGCCCCTCGGTCACCGAGCGGGCCGGTTACAACCCGCAGGTACGCTGTGCTCCCTGGGGGCACAGTCCACGACGCTCGGGGGCCCCCGATTCAAACGATGTTCCCTCTCGGGACAGAACCTTAAGGAAAGCAGGTCAGCAGGTCGCCCCTCCTGCCCTCGAGCAGCCCCGCAGCCGGGACGTCTGGGCCGTGAGTCCCCCCCGCCCCGCCCCTGCGCGCCATCCACAGCCCCACGGCCGACTGGACTGGGCTCTAAGGGCCTCCGGGGTGAAGCCCTGCTCACCGAACTGGGAGGCCGTCCCGGGGTGGGGGGGACCGGGGAACTGGGAGGCTGTCCCCGGGGGGGACAGGGACACTCTGCCATCCCACAGCTCGTCCTTGCCTGGACCCTCCCACACGCAGAGACCAGGGTCAACCCTGGAAGCGCGAACGTCGAAAGGCAAGAAAGCGCGCCAACACTTGTCCCCGATTCCTGCCTGCATGCAGGGGACACACGGCGCTCCTGCCCTGGTCCCGACCCCAGCCCCACCGGGGCCCCGCTTGGCTCCCAGAGCCCACGGGCCGCACGCGGCTCTCCGTGTCGAAGCGGAGGCGCAAGAGCTCCTTCCGGGAGAGCCGTGGGCTCTGACTTGTTAGCACCCGTCCAGCGTTCGGGGCTCACTCGGAGCCCGGTCAGATCCCGGACGGGCAAGACCGGCGAAGGCCTTCCACACCTCATCGTCCCAACACGCGCGGGGATTCTTGCGGAAACCACGGCAGCGGATCCCCCGGCGTGTCCCTGGCTGGCGCTCCTTGGACGTCTGCACAGAAGCTGCCATCAGGAGACGTGTGCGCCGCCACGCAGCTGAGACGTGCCGACGGGTGTGCGCGCGCTCAGGCTACACGGCGCGGGCGACCGTGTGCTGCCCGCCAGGCTCTTCTCTCTCGCACCGAATGCGTAACACTCGCCGTGGACACAAGACCGGAGTCTCGCCAGGTGGTTCCCGGTATCAGAAACGCCGTGTGAGAGCTGCGTCTCCACCCCCCGGCCCCGCCGTCTGGGGCCAGGATGGAACCGACGGCAGAGGCTGCCGAGAGCGGTCCCCCAGGGAGCAGGGCCCTTCCATCTCCCTGAGAATAAAAGCCAGTGTTCTCCAGCAGAAAATTGCAAATAAAAAGTTTAATTTCAGAAACTGAGTTCGCCGTTTATAAATACACTAAAACATAGTCAATGCAAATCCAGATTAATAATAGGTGCAGGTTTTTAACAAAACAATTTTTCTAAAAGGTCACAGGCAAATGAGTGACTTGCTTCATCCAGAATATTTAATTGGTTTGAAATAAGAAAACGAACCCTTTTCTAGATGTTGAAGCAAAAACTCTGAAGACGTATCATCGTTAAAACAATCTGACAATCGACGCTTCGTTCTGACGTCCTTGGGATCCTGAAGCGCCCCGTGATGGCTGACTCTTCCCTAATAGGTATAAAAAAAATCTAAACACCTAAGGCTATTCTCACAACGGCAACATAACAATCTTCTTCCCTGTTAATTAGCCATCTCTTCTAAAAAGAATTTTATACATAATTTGATCAAAGTGGGTCAGCGGGGTCAGTGCACAAATTTCAGAGGATAGCTTCACGGTGTCGAGACACCAGGTCCGAGGCTCGGGGCGTCCCCGACAGGACTGCCGTGAACTGGCCGCTGCGCGCGGCCGGCAGCGGGCGTCCAGGGGCTCGTGACCGGCGGTCGGGGCGTCTCTGAGCGAGCCGACCGCGTAAAACCTGAATGAAGAGCGTGAACCGGAACCCTCTCTTTACCGCATCGCTACACGACCAACACCGCAGGACACAGCTAAACTTAGTTTTGTCTTCAAATGCCACGCCTCTGTTGCAGTAAACAGTATGTTCCAGAATATTCTCTGTACTCGACATACTTTCTAGAGCCTGCAGTTAAAAACTGCTCAGCCAGGATGGCTTGAACTCCACCTCCTATTTACAGATTTCATTAAACAGCCACAAAAGCTGTTTTGTTGAATTAAAGCAATTTTTTAACTAAAATACAGTACCTGATTTGTGGTTTTTACATAATTGAATAAAAAGCCTACGGAATAAAATTGTTTACATCTTCTCTGCCAGTCTAGTAAAACAAATTACTAACCCCCAACTTTAAAAAAGCTTTACAGTTATGAACGAAACCCTAATCATCGTATTTCATGATCGGCAAGACAGGCTCTGTGTAGCGGGTCCCAGGGCCCGCGGTGACCCCGGCCTGCGGTGCTGGGAGTAAGGCACACGGAGACATTACAGTGAAGCTGGACGGTGAGGCTCGTGCCACCTCAGGGTGCCGGCCGCGGCGTCCCACGCGCCCCCACCCCCACCCCCGGAGCGCGCCACCACCCGGGGACAAACAGCTGGTGCCTAATAACCAAGAGTATTTTCAGTCCGGTGGCTCCATGGTTGAGTTTCAATACTGAAAGTATATTAAGGGAAGATTCACTTTCAAAAAGATAAGTTTTTCAAAATGTTCCATCATGAGCCTGGACTGGCCAAAGCCGCCGTTCTCGGTGGGTGTGTTGAACAGCCTTTCGGAAGGGACAATACTTGGCGGGCAGCCCAGAAACCTGACGGCCAGAGCGGAGAGGCCTGGCCAGGCCGACCTCTTCAGGTTCCAGTAGGTGAGGGGGTCACAGCTGTGTTCGAGCACCTCCTCCTCCAGATACGCAAGCACCATGTCCTCGGGCACCTTCGTCTTTTCCCTGGGGCCCTTCTTGGTCATCTTGGCCATGAGCGACCACAGGTTTTCCTCCCCAACCGAGTCTTTGGAGGGGGAGCCTGGGGTGCACCCGTTGGAGACGGGCGCGTCCTCTGAGGTAGAGTTGAGCTCCTCCAGTTCCCTGATTAGATCCTGCTTGTACTGCTCCGCCTCCTCTTCAGAGAACAGGGAGGCCTTGTAGCGAGGGTCCAGCATCGTGGCGAAGACGTACCTGGGGTCGTGGAGCGTGGCGGCCAGCCGGCTCACCATGGCCTCCTTCAGAGACTTGAGCATGGTGTCGATGCCCATCGTCTCCTCGAAGAGCATCTCGATTTTCCTGTTGAGGATGTGGATCATGGGGATGACCTGCCCGAGCGTGGACGCGTGGGTGCTCATCTCCCGGCTCGCGGCATCGAAGGGCTTCAGCGCGTGGCACACGGACTGCATGACCTCCCACTGGTCGCAGCTGATCAGCTCTCTGAAGTTGCACTCGACGGACATCTCATTGATCGCCCGCTTCTGCTCGATGAGCCGCTCGAGCATGTGGAAGGACGTGCTCCACCGGGACGGGACGTCCTGGATGAGGTGGCGCTGGGGCAGCGCGTACTCCTTCTGCAGCTCCGCCAGCTTCTCCTTCGCTCTGGGCGACCGATGGACCCGCTCGCATATTTTCCGCGCGATGCTAAGCAGGTTCTGGACCATCCGCTGGCTTTTGATGGCCTCGCCGACCACAAGGTCGACCGTGTGGCTGAAGCACTGCACGCTCGCCCGCTCCCCTTCGCTCAGCGTCTTCCCTATGCTCGGGTTGTCGGTGACCGTGATCCCGACCTGGAGGCCGGGGGACGTCACCCAGGCCTCCCACCAGCACTCCAGCTGCTTCCTGATGCTGTTGCCACTGTAGTCACAGTCGACCTGGGACACGTCCAGCAGGGCCGAGCAGTGGCGATCCTCACGGTACGGCCGGGCCGACGACGCGAAGGTGACCCAGTGCGCGGTGAGCGTCAGGTACTCGCGGGTCTGGTTACTCATCCATATTCCGGATGTGAAGTGGACCACGCCGCTCTCCGCCTCCTTCAGGTGGGACATAACTATCTGCTTCACATTATCGTACATGCCGGGGATGGCGGTCCTGGAGAAGTAGGAGGGTGAGGGCAGGGAGTACTGAGGTTTCAAGTATTCGAGCAGCCTGTTAAAGCCAACATTGTCTACAAAAGAATATGGCTGGAGGTCAAGTGCAATCATTTCAGCTATGAGACTTGTGATTTTTTTGGCAACTGGATGAGAATCATAAAACTTCTCGGTGGTGTCATTCAAGGAGGAGGCGCCCGACAGCTCTGCGCCCAGGGGCCCACGGAGGCCGGGGGAGGAGGGCCGCGCGGCCCGGGGTGCGTCCGTCTTCAGCGCGCTGCCGTGGAAGCGCTGCAGGTGCCGCAGAAGGCAGCTGGTGCCCAGGTTGGTGGGCTTCTTCCCCCGGCTTATCGTGCGGCCGCAGTGCAAGCACACGACTTTCGTGGGGTCTGCGGAGCAGACGGAGAAGTGATTCCATAGCTTGGACGTCTTTTTGCTGTGAATGGGAAATAGAACTTGATTGTGTTTTGTAACCATCGTCGGCAAGTCCGTCAATTTGGAGGAAGAACTCTCTGCAGAAGCCAAGGTAGCGTACGGAGAATCTGCCAAACCCGCACCCAGCAAGCCCTTCTGGTTCCCCACGACCTCGGGGTGACGTCTGTAGAGGTGCCGCATCAAACAGCTGGTGCCCACGTCGCCCCTCTTCCCCCTGCTGATGACACAGGCGCAGTGTCTGCACACGGCCTTGAGGCTGTCCATGGGCGCCAGCGAGAAGTGATGCCAAACTTCCGACTTCAGCCTCTTCATGACCTTCTTATTCTGCTGGAACACGGCCCCGGACTCCAGCAGGCTGGGGCTCAGCCCGTCCCCCTGCGGCTTCTCGGGGGAGGACACCCGCGAGGCCTCGCCCACGTCGTCAGAGGACAGGGCTGACGCGTCCTCCATCAGCGCGTCTCCGGGGTTCGGATGCCTCTGCGGGTCCTCGGCCGGCCGGTCGGGGGACGCGGAGGGGGACTCCTGGACCAGCGTCCCGGGGGAGGACGACACGGAGCCCGGGCCCCCCTCCGGGGGTGGCAGGGCGGGCAGCAGGGTGGGGGGAGCGGCGTACGGGGGCGGGATGCCGGAGGCCCCGCCGTTCTCCTGCAGCACGATGGAGCGGTGCGCGCGCCACATGTGCCTGATGAGGCAGCTGGTGCCCAGGTCCTTGCCGTTCTTGCCTCGGCTGAACTCGTTCATGCAGTGGACGCACACGGCCTTGGAGTTGTCCAGCGGCGACAGGTAGAAGTGCCTCCACACGGCGGAGCGCCGCCGGGAGCCCGACGCGCTCTTCGGGAGCGGGGGGTTTTTCTCCAGGCCGTTCTCCGGGGCCTCCTCACAGTGCAGGGTGGGGAGGGGCGGCGGCGCCCCCGGGGCCTCCTCCCTGCCGAGCTTCTCGGAGGCGGACGTGTCGGAGGCGACGTCTTCGGAGATCACAGACTCCTCCATCACGTCATCGGGGGAAGGGTCCTTAGACGCCAGTTTTGGGGCGAGCTTGACGGGCGAGAGCACGGCGCCCGGGTCCCCGGTGTCGGCGGGCGGCGGCGGCAGCCGCAGCGGCGGGGGGGCGAGGGCGGGCAGGGCCGGCGGGCCGCCGTTCTCCGGGACGAGCACCGTGGGGTGGGCCCTCCTCACGTGCCTCATGAGGCAGCTGGTGCTCAGGTCCTTCTCGTTCTTCCCGCGGCTGAACTCCTTCATGCAGTACGTGCAGATGGCCTTCGTGCTGTCCCGGGGGGAGATGAAGAAATGCTTCCAGGCCGGGGACTTCTTCCTGGAGCTCGCGCCCCGGCCGGACAGGAGGCTCTGCGTCACGGCCTCCATGGCCACGTCGTACAGCGTGCTGCTGTACTGGGAGAACAGGGACCCGTACTCCTCCTCCTGGTCGGCGGGGAGGCGCTTCCCGGGGGGCTCGCGGCCCCGGCCCGCCGCGCCCGCCTCCGCCCGCTCCCCGCTGCCGTCGGCCCGCTTTCGGTCCTGCTCGTGTTTAAACTCCACTCTTTCCAAACCGTGATTCGGGATTCGAACGACATCGTCCTCTTCTATTTTAAAATTTATTTTATCGGAAACAAACTCGCCATCCCCTTTGGGATGAAGTTCCTGGCTATTCTCCATGACTAACCATACCTATTCTGACTGCTTCCTCGTGTTACCTTAGGTGGGTAAAAACCTGATCCAAAGGCTCATCTGTGCCCCCAAACATACGCTATCTTCAGCTTTTTCAAAATACTGCCATTTTCCGAGATGCGTATGAGCGCGGCTGATCATAAATCTGACTGAAGAGGGCCTGCGACCGGCGAGCGCACCATCTCATCTCAGGGCGCGGGGCGGCGCCTGCCGGGAGCCCCAGCACCACCCGCCGCTCGGCACGGGCACCAGCTGACGCAGCGCAGACCTGCGTCTTGTCTCGGAGACCGGAGCGCCGTCATCCTGATGGCACGCTGACCCTTGTGCATGATCTAGAAAAGACGACAAGATGAAGGTTAGCACTGACCTAAATCGTATATTGCAAATCCATACCGTCGTGAATAGATCAGCAACGTGCATGGAAAAGTCCTGTCACAGTAAGTTAAAGTAAAAAAAAACAAACTTGTTCCTTGACGTTTTACAATCCACTTATACAAGGAAAATACCCTAAAACTGCAAAATAAGCACAAAATACAGACGAATTTAAATTCCAATGGCCTATTCCTAAGGGGTCGAGGGACTGAAAACACCCTACGATGGCATAAAAGGCCGCTGGGTCCCCGAGTACGAGGAGCCACCGCAGACCCGCTCTGCCTGCTCTGCTGTGAGAACCGACACGTAAAGCAGGGACTGAACCAGCTGACCTGTCAGGTCGCCAGGTCACAGACTCAACAGCGAATGGAACAGAGAAAGTGGTGACGCCCAGCATCAAAGAGGGGAGGGAAGTCCTCGAGGGCTGAAGTGTCCCCTCCCTGAGCGCCGCACAGGCACTGGGCCGGGCACCGGGCACCATGCGGAGGGGATCGGCCCCTGGGGAGCAGATCAAGGCGCAGACGCCAGGAGCCAGTCTGCAATGATGAAGGCAGGCGCGTGAGCAGGACGGGGCACGGGACGGGTGGGACGGGGGTGGGGTCAGCGCACAGGGACGGGGTGGACGCGTGGGGCACACGTGCGGGAGGGAGCAGCTATTGGAAGAGCACAGGAAGGCAGCATACATACCGGCACCAGGCCGCCTACCATATAAAAGCGGACCCCGGCAAAGCTACAAGGAGCTTATTACTTTTTTCCTACAACAACCAAGGGTGTGTTAGAAATACACCCAACACGCACACCTTAACCCCATACGTAAATCAAAACCAGAATGGCCCGTAGGAGGACAAAAGGCAGATTTCTGACGCTTTGGCTCAGCCAGCCCCCAATTAAAACCAACAAGGAGAAATAAGGAAGCGCGAAGCGGAGACTCTGGGGGAAGAGGGGTGTGTGTCACGCAGGGCGGCCCCGGAGGCCCCGGGTCAGGAGAGACCAGGCCCCTCACCACACTCGGCCAAACCTGAGCTGCCCGGGGCGCGGGGGCCCTGCCTGGCTGGGAGGCTGTGCCAAGCCGAGGGCAGTGCTCACGCTGCAGCCCCATGGGGTCAGACGGTGGCCGCCCAGGCCTGCCCGGCTGGGGTCTGGTGCCGGCGCTGTGGCAGCATCCGAGCTGCCCACAGAGACGACGGGGTCACTGTTTGGCCCTGGACTTACTCCGTGCGTCTGGCATCTGCGCAGACACAGCGTCCTTGGCCACCTTGTGCCCAGCCTCCCCACCCGAGGCCAGCACAGCCTGGACGAGGCTGACAGGAACCGAGTGCCCAGAGTTCACCGTGTGATGCGGTGCCAGCCAGCAGGGCCTGTGTGCCAGCACGTGGTGAGGAACACTTCATCCCCGCCGCAGCAGCTGCAGGCCAGCCCCGAGCCCGGGGCCAGCTGGCCACCTCGGGACCCCCCCGCGGAGGCGGCCGGCCCTCCTGCCGGGGCCTCTGGCCACGGGCAGTGGGGTTGGTGGCATGTGAGTGCTGAAAGCCACCCGGTCTATACCCCTGCCCCGACCGGCTGCCTGGCTCTTCCACCTCACCCCTTCAACGTGTGGCCAGACACACAGACACGGACACCCAGCAGGGGCAGAGCCCACCGGTGGCCACACCGACCAGGTGAGCCATCACCGGGCGCAGGAGCCAACGCGGCGACGCCGGCCTAGAAGCTGTTCCAAACCTGCGCGCTCCTGAGAGCAGAAGGAAGCACGGTTGATAGCGATGCTGAGAAGACTAGCTCATCAGAGCCTGCCGGGCAGAGCAGGGGGCACACTTTTCAAAACAGCTGCCTCTTACCAGAAGCAAACACAGGTTTTTCAGAAAGCATCCCAAAGAATAAATTCCACAAAGTTCGGCCAAACGGTCAGAATAAAAAAACAAGCCTATGAATCAGTATCGGTAAGCGCCCAGGAGCAGGCCGCCAGGGCTGGGAGGCAGCACAGAGTGCAAACCCATCACACCAACTGCATTTCCAGAACACTGTACGTAATTACACAGTTCGCACGTACGGTTACACATAAGACACAGAGAACAAAGAAAAATAAGACTATAAAAATGAAAACCCAGATCTGGAGAAGACTTTTTAAGAATTAGAATTACAAGTATATATAAAATCAAGACACCAACGATTTTGGTTGGTGTCTTGGCTGGACGGCTGAGATCAAGCCTGGACGGCTGAGATCAAAAAGACAATGACAAGTGTTGACAAGGATGTGGAAAAGCAGGACGCTCACCCACCGCCAGTGGGGCTGGAGACGGTGGGGCCCCTCGAAAACCGCTCCGGCAGCTCCTCAAACTGAGGGTCACTGCGTGACCCAGCGATCCCGCCTCTGCGTAAATGCCGAGAAGCGAAGACGTGTGTTCGCTCAAAAACCTGCACGTGAACGGCATCGGACAAAACGTGGAAACGACCCACACGTACACACCCGTGAGATGAAACACGTGACGTACTCCCCTAACGGCAAGACTGCGCTCGCCACGACGTAGATGAACCCGGCCGAGCCTTGAAGTCACCGAGCTGCAGGAAGCCAGACGTAAAAGACGGCGCACTGTGCGCCTGAATTTGTATGACCTGTTCAGAGAGAGCCAGAGCAGGGGAGGGGAGGCCGGGGGGTGCAGGAGCACGACACCGACACTGCTGATGGGCTGGGGGCTTCCTTTGGGGTGATTAAAAATTCTGGAATCAGACAGTTGTAACATTACCGATATACTTCAGAAAGGTTTATTTTATGGTGCGTGAATGACATCTCAATAAAAATATAAATACATAACTATAGAATTAAAATTAAAAAAAGGAAACAGGTGATAAAAAACCAGCTGAAGGAAAAAACAGTAAACTGAAGACGGATCCAAAGAAATTCCCGAGAAGGCAGCACTGAAGCGGAAGCAGATGGAGACATGGAATGCGGGGCCAGTCACTGGGGTGAGAACCAGGCGGGGACAGAGCGGTGGCATCTGATGGACTCCTGACAGTGTCCAGAAAGAAGGACAGACGTGAAAATACACGGAAGCCTAAAATACACACGACAGACTAAGTGAAGCAATTATTTTGATCCAAACAGAAAAATTAATGAAAGGGAAGACCAAGGAGGGTGGGAGAGAGGCGTTATGAGGTGAAAACATAAATCTAAAAAATTACGAAGAAAACTAGAGAACTGTGAACACTGAGCATCTGAATCTGTTAAGAAGGCATTTATCTGGAGAGTGAAAATGCTGTACTGTGATTAAGTCTTCTGTGTTCAAGTATTTATAGTTGAAACGATATGTTGTTTGGGTTTTGCTTCAAAATAATCGTCTGGCATGGGGGCGGGCAGAAGATACAGATGAAACAAGACTGTCCACGTAAGGACGACCACGGAGCAGGCACATGGCAGCAGTCACTGGATGCAGTTTAAGGTTCTCTCTACCTGTGGATATGCTTGAATTTTCCATAATGAAAGAGATTTACTTTAATGTTTATTTATTTTTGACAGAGAGCGTGAGTGCAGGGGACGGGGGGAGGGGGGGGAGGAGGAGGAGGGGGAGAGGGAGAGGGAGAATCCCAAGCAGGCTCCATGCTATCAGTGCAGAGCCTGATATGGGGCTCGAACCCACGAGCCCTGAGATCGTGACCTGAGCTGATTATCAAGAGTTGGATGTTTAACCGACTGAGCCCCTCAGGTGCCCCCTTCATGAAAAAGATTTCAAAATTATAGAGCAATAACTCTCATAAAAGTAAATGAAAATTTAAAATTTTAACAAGTCAGATTCAGTAGTAAATAAAAAGTATAACACGCCAGGCCCAAATAGGGCTAATCCAGGACTGCAAAGTTCAGTTAACATTTGGAAAGTAAGTCCATACAACTCGCCACAGCAAGGATAATGAACAAAGAGCATTCCATCGTTTCAGGAGACGCAGAAAAAACATGGGATATAATTCAACACCCATTCACGATAAAACTTCTCAGCAAATGAAAACCAAAAGGAAACTTTATTAACCTGATAAAGGACATATAAAAACAGCCTACAGCCAGGATCACTCGTGCTCACTGACGAAAGACTGAGCGCCAGTGTGTTCTCGCGTCCAGGCAGCACCGCACTGGCCGCAGGCGCCAGAGCAGTGAGTCAAACAGAAGAAACACAAGGCGGATAAACTGAAAACGTAGATGTAAAACTGTCTTCATTCGGATTACACGTTTGGGTAAAATCGTAAGGAATCTATTAAAAATAGTAAGTCGATTTAGAAAATTATGAGCTACAAAGCAATTGATTTTGTATAGACAAATAATTGAAAAATAAACATTTTTTTAAGTTCCACGTTTGACACACAAAAATATAAAACGTGTAGAGGTAACTTGAGAAAAACGTCTAAGACCCTGCACACTGAAAACTGAAACACTGCTACCTGCGTGGAGTTCCTGATTTGGAAAATCCAATATTGGTAAGATCTCAGTGGTTCCTGAAGTGACCTATCAATTCAATACAACCCCAACCAAAACGCCCCAATGTCTTTTTTGGCCAGAGCTGGTAAGCAGAGCTGAACGTTTATACGGAAACATAAAGAACCAGGAACAAGTAACAATTGACCCCCCTGGTACGACGCAGGAAGGCGAGGGGTGCCGCAGGCGACTTCCGACTCCGCGAAAGCAACCAGAGCGGCCTACAGCCACCGGGACACAGGCGGCCCCGAGCCACGCGCGCCGGCGGCCCACGGGCTGACGGGCCCACGTTCCTCCCGCTCCCCGCACACGGCCCTGCGAGCGCACCTTCCGGTAAGAACGTGGAGGAGGAGAAACGCAAACACCCATTGCACGGGCTCTCCGCATTTTAGATTTTGAAACAGGACGGGGCCGGGGGACCCGCAGGGAGTCCCGCTTCCGGCCAGGAGGGGGCGGGGCTCAGCCGCGCACGTCCCGCCACCAGCCACCAGGGCGAACGTGGTCCGGACGCCCGCGTGGACGCGACGACGGCGACCCGGAAGCGCGGGGCCGCGAGGCGGGGCACGGAGCGGGGCGGTCAAGCTCGCCGCCGCGGGCCCAGCGCCCCCTGCGTGCCGTGGCCGCATCTGCGCTCGGAGCCCGGGAGATCCGTCAACGCGGCCCTGCGGGCGGCTCTGCGGCGGCGTAAGGCCCCTGTTGTCGGAGAAGCGGCGGGCAAGGCTGATGGGAGAGGGACCGGCTCCGGGGGCCCCCGGGGGAAACGGCGAGGGAACCGTCCGCGGGAGGCTGCTCGGGAGGCGCCCCGACGAAGAGGGGCGCACCCTGCGCCCAGGGCGGGAGAGCTCGAACCGGCCGGCCTCCAGCACAAGCTCGCAGGTGCGCGAAGAGGCGGGAAGACACGGCCCCCGAGCGGGAGAAAACCGTCCGCAGACGCAGACCCGGCCATGACACGGACAAGATGCGAAGGGCGCGGAAATCGGTATCATGAAGGTCATATGTAATTCGAGGCAAACGAAACGATAAACATGTTAAGGAGAAACTATAAATGAAATTTCTGGAGGCGAAAAAACAGTATTTGAAATGAAAAATACACCAGATGGGGTTAACAGCGATTTAAACACAAATGACCAATAATTATGAAGACCCAGCAATAAAAATAAACAAGATGAAACACAGAAAGAAAAAACAACTGAGAAATTTAAAGCTTGTGCATCGGGGGGCGCCTGGGTGGCTCGGTCAGTTGAGCGTCCCAGTCTCCGTATCAGTTCAGGTCGTGATCTTGAGGTCATGGGATCCGGCCCCACATAGGGCTCCACACTGATGGGAGCCTGCTTGAGATTCTCTCTCTCTCTCCCTCTCTCTCTGCTCTTCCCTTACTCATGCTCTCTCTCTCTCAAAATAAACTTAAAAAAAAAAAAAACAAAACACCAAACAACCTTGTGTATTAAATGACATTATTGGGTGAAAAGATACAGAATGAGAGAAGATATTTGCAAATCACATCTCTGATGAGGAGTTAATACCCAGGATAAACAAAGAACTCCCACAACTCAACAACAACCCAACTCAAAACTGGGCAGAGGGCTGGACTAGACTTTCTCCAAGAAAGACACTCAAAGATGCTTGACATCATTAATCGTTATGGACGTGCAAACTAAACGTACAGGGAAAGGACGCTTCCTACCCACCAGGATGGCTAGTACTACAGAACAACTGTAAGAAAGAGCTAAAAAAAGGTGTTAACAAAGATGTGCAGAAATCAGTTATGTTCACGACTTCCGGCCATTTGTGTCTCTTCTTTGTGAAATACTTGCCTGAGCTTTTACTGGTCTGGGTGTTTCTTTTCTCTTTTTATGTTTATTTATTTTTAATTTTTTAAAATGTTTATTTCTTTGAGAGGCAGAGCATGAGTGGGGGGAGGGGCAAAAAGGGAGACACAGAATCGGAAACAGGCTGTAGGCTCTGAGCTGTCAGCACAGAGCCTGATGCGGGGCTCAAACTCACAAGCTGTGAGATCATCTGAGAAGTCAGGCACTTAAACAACTGAGCCACCCAGATGCCCCTTAATGTTTATTTAGTTTTGAGAGAGAGCATGCATATATGAGCAGGGGAGGGGAGGAGCAGAAAGGCAGACTATTAAGCAGGCTCTGAGCTGTCAGCACAGAGCCCAATGTGGGGCTCAAACTCATGAACCCTGAGATCGTGACCTGAGCCGAAGTCAGAAGCTTAACTGACTGAGCCACGCAGCTGCCCCAAGCTGGGTATTTCGTCGTCTTTTTTTTTTTTTAAACGTTCATTTTTGGGAGAGAGTGTGAATGGTGTGAGTGGGGGAGGGACAGAGAGGTGGGGAGACAGAGGATCCAAAGAGGGCTCTGCACTGACAGCAGCAAGCCCAATGTGGGGCTTGAACTCACAAACCGTTGAGATCAAGACCTGAAGTGAAGTTGGACGCTCAACCAGCTCACCCCCCCGGGTGCCCCCCCTTTCTTTAATAAAAAAACGTTATCTATTTTATTTTCTTATTATTGTTTAGTAATCTCTACACCCAACCTGGGGCTCGATCTCAGGACCCTGAGATCAAGAGTTGCAGGCTCTACTGACTGAGCCAGCCAGGTGCCCCTAGGCTGGGTACTTCTGAATCCTGAGTTCAGAGAGTTCTCCCGCGTATTTGGAAAAAAGCCCTTCATCAGTATGTGATTTGCAAACATTTTCCACCAGTCTGAGGCTTGTCTTTCTTTTTCCTAGTAGTTTACTTTGCAAATCAAAAGCTGTTTAGGGCGCCTGGATGCCTCAGTCGGGTGTACATCGGGCGTACATCGACTCTTGACTTTGGCTCAGGTCAGGGTCTCATGGTTCGTGAGATCAAGCCCCGTGACGTAGGATCGAGCCCCTCGAGGGCCTGCTTGGGATGCTCTCTCCCTTGCTCTCTGCCAATCCCCTGCTCGCGCGTCACATGCACACGTGCTCTCTCAAAATAAATAAACTTAAAAAAAAAAGAAAAAAAACTTTTCATTTTAATGAGGTCGAATTTACCGATTTGGTTTTTTATGGATGTGCGTTGGGCTGTACTAGGAAATCCTTGCCTAACCCAAGGTCACAAAGATTCCCTCCTGTGTTTCCTTCTAGAAGTTTTACCGGTTTAGGTTTTATGTTTACA